>JAQFYC010005579.1:0-14057 GCA_034694165.1 Tomocerus mixtus
TACCCTAGATATAAAGTTATTGTGCAAAGAGTAAGGAGGTGTGTAATTATTACACACTTCGGCTGTTTGAGGGTTAAGTCCCTTTTCTCTGAAATAAAACTTCTGAAGCACATCGGAACACATCCAAATATTGTGGGATTGTTGGGAGCTAGAACAAAATACATATCTAGTGGTAATTGTTTGCATTACAAGTTACAAGCATAAACTATATCAAAAAGTAATATGCTTATGAATATTTACTGAGAGATTATCGACCATGTTGTAGGGATAATATACATTTTTGTCGAGTACTCTTCCTTTGGAAACCTGGAAAAATTTCTCAGGGAATCAAGAAAAATGTTTATTTCTCTGGATATTGAAAGCGGAGCAATGATTGATGGGGCGTAAGAAAATAAATATTCTTCCTGTAATGGCTGATAAAATCAATTAAAAAATCAATAAAATCAGTAATAAAAATAATCGTTTATTTGTACAGGGATGAAAATAAAAACATTAATAGTTCACATTTACTTAAATGGTCCTACCAAATTGTGAAAGCCTTGCAACATTTGCGCGACAAGGGGGTAAAATATATCTAATATTACCCACATTACGTATCCAATTCAAATTGAAAGTAGATTTTTAAATAATTTCCTCACGGCACGGTAGGTAATACATGGGGATTTGGCCACCAGAAATATTTTGGTTTTTGATATAAACCTCATCAAAATTACTGATTTTGGACTATCAAGAAAGCAATATAACTATACAGCTTATGTTAAAAAGACAAAGGTAAGATATCTTCCACAAAATCCTGTAAAAAGTGTCAAGTGTAAAAAAGTTTATGCATGTTATTAAAAATTCCTTAAAACTTCACTTGTCGGCACTTGAATGCAAAACAAATAATATAATTTGTAAAATATAATATATGTATATTTGAACGAATTGCTACTACGTGACTAACGTGTGTAGCGAATGGTAGTATCCACTATCTAGCGATGTTCTGCAAGCGTCTCATAATAAGATTGTCATTTATTTGTAATGATTCCTAAATGACATTTTCGCTATAGGAACCCCTTCCATGGCGTTGGCTGGCAATCGAGTCTCTTCAAGATCTGATTTTTTCTCATCAATCGGATATCTGGTCTTTTGGGATTACAATGTGGGAAATATTTTCTCTTGGACAGACACCATATCCTGGAATGAACTATACCTCTGATTTCTTAAAATTCTTGGAAAATGGGTTAAGACCAGATGCGCCAAAACATGCAACACCCTTACTGTACGATGTCAATACAACATTTTGCAAATATTCGCAATAATACAAACGTGTTCTTGCAAAACAGTTATATTTTTGTGATTTGTTTCTTCTATTTTAAGGTACTCATTAATGCTGAGTTGTTGGAACGTAAATCCTGATGAGCGCCCCCATATAAATGACGTTGAAAAACAACTAAATGATATATTGTCTATTAGTGCCTTATCTCCCGTAAGGCAAAAAGATGACATAGGATATTGTGGTACCTTGCAAGAGTATACTGATATTGATTGAACAAAACTATTTTGCTATCAACGATGTGAATAAAAAAGCTAACATTTCAGCAATCCTATATTATTAATTGACAACGCAATGCATACATTTTCATAAATTTTCTGACCACTATATACACTGTTACATGCACATCCACAAATAATGTTCGAAAAAAGGAAATGAAACAATTGTTTGAGGTTTGCAGATGGAAAAACTAGGATTGTGTTACAAAGCTCATACAGTTGTACCTAGCACATACAAATAGTCAACCCTATCCGAAATACTTTTTAAAAGATCCACAAAACGTCCAATTATTAAAGATCTTTTATTTATTTAGCGTTAATCTATCATCTTTGTTTATTTCATTATAAAATATTACTACAGATAGGACCCAAAACCTAATAACTCAAAGCAAATTGTCTCCTTGCACTGTTTCAATAGATTTTAAGGCTCGAGTTGCACATAAAACCAATTATTTTCCCCCAAACTCACGCCCGGATCAGCTACAATTGATTGTCCGTCTAATTTCCTGAATCTAATTCGATCGTTGAAAGCATCTCTCGTCCCTTGGTAAAACTCCATCTAAATATATCATACAATATTAAAGTACCTACAAATTATGGGGTACAGTTAGAAACTTTTTGCAAATAAATTAAGTAAGATAATAATAACAAACCATATTCGGGATAAGTCTATATCCACCCCATGTTTTTGGCATATCAACTTTAAAGTTTTCAGGGTCAGCGTTGTACATGTCCAAAATTTTTTGGCTTTCAACGCGAAGGAACTCCCGATTGTCTGTAATAACTTTCGATTGATTTTGTACGGCTGTTCTTATTTGCGCAATAATTGGTTCGGAATTGAAGTAATCTTGACTTTCCTTTACTGAGAGTTTCTCAATCAACCCTTCAATCCTTACCTAATGGATTAAAAACACTTTAAATTGTATTTACCATTGAAACATTTGGACATCCACTATTTAATTAAATCATATGGTTAAAGAAATATGTATAATTTTATGCGAAAGTTATTACTTGTCTTTGTCCCATTTCCCCATTTGGTTTCTGAAAGATCCATACAAATACCAAGGCACCTCGATTATCAGCAGCCTAGAATTAATAGTCACAAATATTTTAGTTTGGAGGGTAATATGATTTCCCAATAACAATAGTTTTAGTATTTAATTACAATTTCTAATCCTTTAGGAGAGCGATAATCTGTAAAAATTTTATATCCTTTGTCATCCGACCCACGAAGGAGAACAGTTCTTGCCGCCGGTCCCCCATCCCTATTGACA
This sequence comes from Tomocerus mixtus, assembly GCA_034694165.1. Taxonomy (NCBI): domain Eukaryota; kingdom Metazoa; phylum Arthropoda; class Collembola; order Entomobryomorpha; family Tomoceridae; genus Tomocerus; species Tomocerus mixtus. Next base: position 2,808 of record JAQFYC010005579.1, read on the forward strand.
AATACATTTTTTGTTAAAATTCAATAAATTATAGCAGTAATAGGTGCACTTACGTTCTAGCTACCCGTCACCCTAGTTAGTTTTTGTTAATAGTGTTAATAATTTTTACCGGCGCCAGGGCTTTGTGAGCCAATCTAAAAATATAATTCGGGAGCAGGTAGGTTTAAACCCAACCTTTCTGAAAAATGCCATTATAAGAGAATAAAACAATTATAATCCATGTCAATTCAATTGTTTAGTTTACATCTAAGGTTAATAAGATCAAAAGCGAAAGAGTACAATAATTGGTAATAATTTTTTAAAACATCCTGCACAAATTGTATTTACTCTATAAATGAACATGATATTTATTCTATAGTACGTTAATATTTTAATTATTAATAATTTTAAGTGGGAGGAGCAAACATCAATTTTACAGCAATGTAATTATTGTGCAGTGTTATTAAATATACACTCTTTCAAGCGATTACCTTCTAATAGTTTCCAAAGTCATAGCATCTGGAATGTCATTATTGGGAAGTTGTGCAGCTTCCTCTCTCCACATTTGAAAGAGTTTCATAGGATCCTTGCTCTTCAGCTCGATTGTCTCGAAAGGAATTGTTTTTAGACTCATCTCCCTTCTTTTCTGCACAATATTAAATTGAAATTCAATTAGTCAATGCCCTTATGTAACAAAATCGATATGTATGTACATCACAACAATTATTTAACTATGTCACAAGCCTACTTACTTACGGGATAATATAATGTTGCACTTTGATTGACAAAATATGTCAAAATAATAACTGGTATTAAATACCTTCCACGGTAATACATGGTGGGGTAAGCACTATGTACTTATAGAAATATTTATTCAATGCAATTGTACTTATATTTGTATTTGGGTGAGTTTACTGTTAATAGCACGGAAAACGGACTATGTCTAATGAACAAACTGAGGATAATGCTATCTCCTGGGATAATGATGAACATTTAAAACTTAATGGGTTGATTTATTAAAATATTCCTACAGCATTAATGCACGAGAATAATGTGTATTCAAGCAATGTTATTGTGCTTTTCCTTATGCATTACATTATAATCACAATACCTTTTTAGCATGCTAAAATATACACCCGTTAGTAATAGTTTGTGTGCTTGCATAATATATTACTCTGCTGACAGAGCTGTTAGCTAAGGCAGAAGGCACAATGCCGTATTCGTTAACCACGAAGCCTTGCAAAGTTCATATACTTAATTCTGGTTGTTGTCTTATTATATTTAGTATTTATTCTTGTCTGCCTATTAAATTAAAAGTGTAAATAAATAAGTTTGGGAATAGGGTAAAATAAATGGGAAAAATATTAAATTAAAAACAACGTACATTATTCAATAATCCGGTTGCTATTTGCTCCCTGTAAAAATTTTATTTTATGCTTCTTGCAGTAGGGTGAATGGAACTTTTTTATGAACTACGGTATAAATTTGACATACTGGGTACCTAACATAACGCAATTGTTTATCTGGACAATATGACTATTACAGACTATTTCTCATGATCATTGGCAGTTACGTTGTAACGTTGGATTTTCTTATATAATGTATATACCATTATGCAGATACCTCCAAAATAAGAGAAAATCTTATACGTAACTTAACTTAACTAACAACGATATTTATCTATAAGGTAGTAAAACTGTTTTATAAATAACTTGAACATTAGCATTTTGTTTGTGCGTGATTTAATGTTTAATAAAAAGCGTACAACACCCACATCTCGTTTGTGTAATATATAAGTCATAGTCACGTAGATCGCATTATCAAAATCGTTTTTTAAATAACGGAGGTGTTAAACAAACATCGGTCTCGGACAAAATTCATGATGTATGACATTATGGAAGGTGTATCCCATAAATGTGTGAATGATACTATTACAAAGAGCCATTTGAAGAATAAAAAATGTATCCTATTAATTATACAGATATATTAACATCCAAAAAATGCACTAGACAGATTAGACTTTTATATTTCCTTATTTCATATTTTGCAAAAAGGAGATATATTACATAGTTTTCTATTAGTATAAAACAAATACCTAGCTGACATTCTTTTAATACCCTTTCAAAAAAGAAATAATACAAAATAATTATAGATACGTAGTTTATTTACGTCGGAAATAAAACATTTGTTTGATATAATACAAAATATTTAATGTATTTAATATTTACCTGAGATTGGCACGTCGGAATTCAGTAAAATTATTAATGTATTTTGACACAAGCAAAGAATGCAAATGCTAATATCAAAAATTCTGCGGAACACTTCTCTTGTGGCAGACGTGCTTCAATATAAACAATGTGAATGCCAGTATTTCTTTAGAACTCAAGCATTATCAGCTGAGTGGTCAACATGTTCACATCATCACATGCCATAATTCTACATTATTTACAGCTTGTATAACATAACACCAGAGTAGTAGTGCAGTGTTTAATGTAGAAATGATAGAGACAAACAAGTTGCTTTTTGGAAAGGTTTCTTATCTAATGAACTGGATAATAAATGATAGGTATTCTCTGCTGACTCATCTGCTCTGCTTCTATCTTCTGCTTTATAATGGCTTAGATGTGTATTTACTTAATTTCCCATGCACGCATCTAGTCTAGTAAGATAAGACATTGCAGTAGTATACAGTAGAGGAGTTATTTTTCTGTATAGTTGCAAAATGATAAGTATAATACTACTGCACTTGGGATCTCGTTTTCCACTTTATGCATAGTATGAATGCAAATTGACTGACTGACTGACTACGGTAACAGTTTATACAAAATAATAAAGCTTACATGCAAGGCAGTAGATATATTGTACTTACTATGAATACACGGCAATATAAATAAATAAATAGTTGACATAATATGAAAACTACTTCGGTACATAAATAACGTATTAAAATAATGTGAGATCCGGTTGGTGTCGGGCTAACGGGGCCGTTTTTGAAAAGTTTCCGGCAACTCGATATCTCGGAATATTTAGTGGGGACCCCCAAATGTTTTATGAATTACAAATACTGTAGAGCAATGTGCTAACTATTGCTAACTTATTATTTATTGTAGCCTTGCAATAAAAATCAATCAACATAATATGATTGATTTTTATTGGTGTTCTATTCCTTTCCATAATTTAAACATTGTCAAATTCTAAGCCTGTAATTACATTTAAAAGAGTCTTCCTTTCTTCCTGAATATAACTTTCTTTGTTAGTGTAACAAAAGAAGCCCTACATGATAGCTTAAGCACATTTTGCCACTACAATAGATGTGTACAAAAATACAAAAGTGAATATTCTTCAATATTGGTAAGTGTACTTAAAAAACTACTTACTCAAAAAAATAAACTGTAAAGGGAGCTTGTGTAATAAATTTTTAGGTCGTTATGTCAATATATGATCATTGTCGGTATCATTTTGGAAACTCCCTACCCCGTTGCCGGTCCTCGTAGTATATTGGATGCTCCCTTGTGTATATACAATGTATACTGTATTGTGAAGCACTTGTTAATTGAAAATTTTCAAATCAAATGACCTCAACCAATGACGCGTCGACCGATTTACTGCAAAACTATTACATTTTGTCCTAGCTAGGTAACTCTATGGAAATCTGGAAACAAAATAGGAGTTGGAGTTTAGGTAGACCAAAGTACATTATATAGAAAGTTGGATCACTTTGTTGTAGAAGATGAACATATTTGTATTTCCTGACCACTAAAGACTGTCGACCACTTCCAAAATGTGTTACATATACATGCTTTGCTTTCTAGCAAGTTTTATGGTTAAAAGGTGTGTAAATACGGAAAACACGTTTTCATTAATATCGGAAATTTTTGATATTAATAGTTTTCGAAATTACGATTTTGTAATAAATTCCGCACAAGTCTTACCAACAGGTATGAGTTCAAACATAAATTATTAGGTTGTTAATCACTTTTGCTGTTGCCAATATTTTTGTTTAAAAAAAATGTTATTATCAATTTCAGATTTCTCCGAAAGTTTAGTTTTGCAAAGATCTGAAGTTCTCAGTCATCCTAAAATAACTTCTGAGCTTCACGGAAGGCTCGTATTTGTGTTTTTAGCTCAAAATTTTTCAATGGTCAGTTATCTTGTCGAATTGGTATGTATGGTGAAACACTCAACAATTAATAATATTTTAATAATAAAAATTTTGAAATTATATTCTAAATAAATACAGATTAGTGAAAAGAAGTTGTCTTCTCATCTAAATTTTATCATTCTGTCTCCCAATCTAAATATGTGTCAAGAACATTTGGCAACACTGGTAGAAAACTTCCATACAAAACCATGTGGAGAATTTGGACAAGTCGACTTTTTAATTATTCAGCAAGCAAAACTCTTTACCCGAAATTGCGATACAATATCAAATAAATTACTAGTTACAGAGTTTTATTCTCTAAAAAATATTAGCAAGATGTTCTTTAAGCATATTAATATCGTTGGAGATCGAATACAGATTTGGGATGTTTTAGGGCAAAGCGGCCGAAGGATTGATTTTGAAAGGGTTGTAGTAAAAGCGGCTGCAGTGGTGAGTTTTATAAAATGAGTATATTGCCAATTTAAATAGAAAACGTTCATCCACCTGTTTTTTTTCTCTTGATAATACAACATTTTAGTTGGAAATGTGATATAAATATAAACCATTCCATACTAAACATTCTTTAATTAATATTTTATGTTTTCAGCTAGTAAATCCATACGATAGTAATCACACAATTGAAAATGGAACACTGATGTTCACTGGAGGTAACGATGTAGACATTTTGGTCTGGTTGCTGGAAGCTTTTAATTTTAGCCTGAAAGCCGTGGATGGGCAACGTGCAATATCTTCCGTCCCAACTTTCAATATGACAGATGCAGGAACTATGCTTTTAAACTACGAAGCCGACATTTGTATTTCCGCTCATCAATTCAATTCATACCGTTTATCAAGATTTTCTTACATCCATCCCCATTTTGCTTTAGAGTGCATTATTTTTATCACTTAAACATCTTGCCTTATTCTGTCCTACGGAGATAATGTCTTATTCTGCGGAATATTCTCATGCTATCACATTTTTAATATTACAGGGTGTTTGGATTTTTTATGCAACCTACTCAGATTAAAATCCGAAATATTTTTCTTCAATCTTTTGACACATATCTTTGGATAACTCTAATTTGCACTGGGGCAATCGTCGGTATATCTATTCGCAGTATTCTACAATTGAAGAAACTTAAAATGGGCTTACATCACGGAGAATATAATCTGTATAAGAATATACTGATGTGGACCGGAGCCACTGCTTGTCAACAAGGCAATAATTCAAATGAGTGTCATTTTCTCTTTTACATTACTGAAAATTAACAATATATGTTTTTATAAAGGCTGGAAATGCCAACCAGAATCAATTTCAGTTAGAATTTTATTTTACTCCGGAGTTTTATGTTCTATTCTAACCTACTGGGCTTACTCTGCGGAATTGGTGTCTATACTTTCTATACAAGTAACGCCCATTAAAAGTCTTGTGGACGCATACAATTTTCAATTTTCGTTCTATGGAAGCTATTCAATTGCTAATTTTCGAAATTATCTTGTAGTAAGTTTAAAATAGTTTTTCACCTAAAGATAAAAACGTAATTTCTCCAAATATCTTCAATCAATTATTAGGAAGATTTATAATTTGCAAACATGATCACGAAATGATGTTTTTGCAATTATATCTGTATCACCAACTTGTAATACATTTTCTCACATGTTAAATATTGTAGTGACATAGTGACAATGGCCAATATGCATTACAGTATTTAAAAATTAAATCGTGCTCTTATCCTATATAGGACATTGGATACGTATCCCAAAATATCTCATTTGAAAGGAAAAATTCAGACACTGAGAGCGGCGTCCAAAATATTCTTAGGGGAAAAGCGATGATGTTTGCTTACGACCGAGAATTTTATCCTGAAATTCGTAAAAAGAGAACCGAGAGGTTCATTTGCTTAAAAGTTTCAAAAATTCGAGCAAAGGCTGCTGCAGCTGCTAACAGGATTATAGCTTCAATGGTAGTAAGGAAAGGATCTCCATTAAAAGAGCTATTTAACGCAAGGTAACACATTTTGCATGTTCTTTGCATTAATGTATATATTACTTGATAATGAATTGGAAATGCAGATTATTGTGGATGAAAAACGTGGGAATCCTTTACCGATTATCTACGAAGTACACTGCTATGACCAGCGTGTCCTGCCTTCCAAACTCCCTAAGAGGGAATGATCCTCTTGGATTTTTTGACCTAATAGCCCCGTTTATTATTCTAGTTGTATCCTACATCTTGTGTATTGTTGTCCTTGTGTTTGAAAACAAATGTGCCGCATGTTTCACCTCTACGACTCGCAATACATGAAATCAAAGTCGTTGGTCAATCACTTATACTGCAGATTATTATATTTTAAATTCAAATTAGCTACTAATACTAATTTATTTCCTTTTTCAATTTATAGTAATATTTTGTTATATCCTCAATTTATTACTAATTTGACTTTAACTAGATACAGAAAACAGATATTATTCTTATTCATAATATAGCGATATATGGCGAATGGCGGATATTGGCGTAATTTGAAATACGAATACATCTGTGGGTAATATCTGTGCTAATAAATAAATAAATATATGTTTTAAGTTGCAATGCAATTGAAAACTGATGAATCATCTCTCCAAATTGCAATTCCAATTATTTAAGATTCGTGATTGCTCAGCTATTGGATACTAGGTCATGATATAAACTGAGATAAGTAATTCATTTAAATCTAACAATTTGCAGGTCTAATTTCTAAAATCATCTGTAATTTTGTACACTGCAGTTAATAATGTTTTACCAAAAGCTAAACAAATGTCATATTATACAGTAGAATATATTATTTCCCCTATAACTGGTGCTCAACTCTTTCCTCAGCTTCACAGTAATCCTGCAATCAATTGAAATTGAAATACGTAAGTAAATCGAAATATAAGGAATTTCAAATCCAAAAAATACGCTTACTGGAGAACATGCTGCAGTATGCATTATGTTATTGAAAATTTGTTCGATCTCGTTTATACTAGGGCGATCTTGGGGCACCAGAGCCCAACACCTCTGCATCAAACTAAACCTGTGTGATAGTAATTCATTTTAATATTTACTATTGTGAATTGATCTTTAATTTATGGTATTGATTTAGACTAGACATTATTGCAAGCAGAATTTTCACAAATTAAAATTGCATACATGGCTGATGTGGCGTATTTTGGTACATTATGTTGATATCCTCCTTCAAGTTGGCGAATAAAATCTGCAGTGTATGATATTCCGGGATATGGTGTTTCGGCAAGGGAAAATATTTCCCAAAGAGTAATCCCGAAGGACCATATATCAGATTTGTGGGAGAAAGTAAGGTTACGAATAGATTCAATTGCCATCCAACGCCATGGAAGCCTTTCCTGTTGTAAAGTATTGCAAAATGTGTATTCCCAACTCAGACGATTGTGACCGTCTGTATGAAAACAGGAAACACTAAAATAAAATATAAAGTTTTGAATAGCTCACCTTTTTCCTTTCGATACATTCAGAGTAGTTGAATATTTTCCTCGAAAGCCCAAAATCTGTTACTTTAACAAGGTCTTTATCAAAAACTAAAACATTTCGTGCTGCCAAGTCTCCATGGATTATCTATATAATTAAAAAATTGTGTAATATAACTATTATATTATCACGTAGGTTTAATGCAGAAATGTAACCTGTTTTTCCTCAAGGTATTGCAATGCTTTCACTATTTGGTGGGACCATTTCATTAAGTGAAAAGTGTTTATGCAATCATTTAGGACTCTACGATGAAAGAATTTAGATTTTTCGTATTAGTTCAGCATTTGGTTTAGAACAAACAGTATATTTACATTTAGTATTACAGAGAATGATTACTCACTTCGTTGGATTTGCAGTATCAATTCCTTCAATATCAACCGGTACAAAACATTCTCTAGATTTCCTTAAAAAAATTTCCAGATTACCATTGGGGCAATACTCGACAAAAATGTAAACAATTCCTATAAAGCACATAATTCAACAAATGTAACGACAATTAATAAATCATACTAATATAACGTTAACCACGATTTAATATGTGTACCTATTACTTTTCATAATGTAAATAAATTGTCAAATTATGGCATGATAATAGCCAGTTAATTGTATAATAGTACAGTAATCAAGTAACTGAGTATTATTACCTTCTATTACCCGATTTGTCTTTGCTCCCACCATACCCACGATATTTGGATGCTTCCCCAGATGCATTAAAATTTTAATTTCGGTTAAAAGGGATTTAGTATAGGCTTTACTACATCTTGGTTTCGTGCACTTAATCGCAACAACATTTTCTCTTATACGTCCTTTGTAGACAATACCGTATTCACCACATCCCAGCGGATTGTCCCTATCTATGATTTCAAAAAATACATTAATGTTTGTTCTCCTCAATATAATTTGACTTCATAATTGCGTATTACTATTATATTATGACTCTTTATGACTATGCATTTTATGGCAAACACAATTTTTCATTTGTACAAACTTTACAAAGTTCGTCTGATTGAAGATGCGCAATATACAGCGATTATTTACTTATAATTAGCTAATTATGAAAATTATACAATTAAAATTAAGTAGAAATGGAAAAATTAAACAAACCAATCATGTAGTCATCATCCGCAACTTCATACGTATTAGAATCGTATGGTATTGATGCAATGTCTACATCATCACCTGTAGAGGCGTGACAACTCTTTTCCATTTGAATTATTTTTCCTTTGTGAAATAATGCAATTTCGCCATCAGTCAGACGATCCTTAGATTTAAAATGAAAAATATGCTTAATAAATTACAATTGCAATGATATAATTAATAGGTATAATGTGTCATTAACATTTAAGTTATTTACATTGAAATTGAACTCTAATAAGCGCATAATTAGGGTCACCGTTTTGAAAACGCTAAGAAAGAAGACCACCAAAACCAAAAATATCCATCCCAAGTTAGAGAGCCAACTCTCTCCTGAAATCCCCTCCGAATTTTCATCAGAGCAATGTTCGCAATGGAGTATAAATTCGTCCCGAATTATATCATCATCCTTTATAGTACAAATATACTTCCCTGTGTTCTCTTTCTTTACATTTCTAAATTTTAGTATTGATGTTGTTGTGTTATAAGGCAAACATTCATTTTGACGAAACGTCGTTGCCCCAATGACTATATTGGTTTTCCGTGATTGAAGTATTTTAGGAACGCCGTCTTCATCAATCTGAAATGTATTTAATTTACATTTAATTGTAATTACTACTTTGGACATCAACTTTTTGTACTTATTATTACAAGTAATTTACGATTACTTAGTATATAGTAATTGTAAATTCTATAAATACAATAAATTATTTTTCTTTAACTAAATTAAACAATGGCTGATTTTTGTGCATTTCCTTTGTAACAATTTTAGCAGAAATACGTAGGGAATAAAATTTATATTTGATATTGCACTGAAAGTTATTAAACTTACCTTAAGCCATTCAACAGCTTTCATGGAACCAATAGCATCTACAATGCATGTAACTTCTACATTTGTTTGGTTTGTAATGAATACGCTACGAGGATTTATTAATATCAAAGGCTGCCGCAATTCCCATCTCTGATTATATGTTTTTGGTAATTTTTGCTGTGATTGGAATGCTGAGCAAAGCATTAATTTTCTTTGTTTCTCTAATTTTGTGAAAGCGTAGTTAACTGTATTGAGCAACGGATATTTTCCCAGAGAGCAAATGTTTTTAAAATCATCATCGCTGTTGTCCACAGTCATGATACCAATGCCGAGATTATTTGCAAAAGCAGCCTTCTCATAAATGCTCAACGGGTTGTTAAAACTAGTCCAGTAGTCAGCTCCTCTTAGGAATGGTACTTTGGCATTGTTATCCCAAAACAACTGGGATGCATCATTGTTATCCATTATATATTTGCAAATCTGTTGAAACATAAGCCTTATAGCAATCAACTAACCAAAAATGTTTATTTAACTGAAAAGTAGAAATACATACACCAAAATAGCTCCAATTAATTCGACTTGAAGATAAATTGAGTTTAAAAGGATACTCGTCGTCTGACAATTGGTCTGCGGCCAGCAGTTGATTTTTGAACCCAAAAAATAGAATTCGCAAAATAATTTTTTTTGGTGGAATCCTTTTTTGATGAATTAGATGCATCAATGTACTTTCAATACTCGCATTAAAATCATTGTGCGAGTGCAACGGTGAATCATGTACAGTGACATGTTCTTGATAACCGAAGTCACTTCCATCCATAACGATATAGTCAAAAATTCGACTTGTATGGGCTAAATAGCCACAATAGTCATCAATATTTTGTATAGAGTTTCCTTTTATTACTGATAGCATAAGTAAGTCATCCTTTTCAAATGAAGATCGAAGTTCCTTGAAAACAAGGCAATAAATTATCTTTGTTAGATTGCACATACAATAGGAAAGGGTCAATCGCAATGAGTAGTTTACTTTAGCAAATTTGAGAAAGTCGTCATTTTTATGATGGATTGTAAGCATTGATCCAAAAATTACTCCTGACAGCCCCAGCTCCCTGAAAAATTGTAAATGTTTTTACGATGCTGATAGAAAAATTTAAATACAACGCATAATTGGTTTAAAATAAAACCATGAGCATACTATAGGTTTGATTACAAATTACGCTTCCCAGTACGCAGGCGTGCCAAGAAGTAACCACTCGCCCTATTGCACTTACAACAAGAATCTTACTTTGTAACTTGCTTCAATGATGTAATTAGTTTATTCCTCTTCTCTTCGGAGGAAAGGGTTTTGGCAACAGCCTGGATTTGGTCAAGATATGTACTTGTCCACTTGAAATTTATCTCCACAATTGTTTTCAAATGCTGATAATCCTCAACAAGTATGTGATTAAACATTTTGATGAAATCTGTCAAGTTAATTAAAATTTGTTTACTAAATTCGGATAAAACATAGTTAAGGAAAGCGTACTTACTATAGTTGTTGTCGGGAGTTCCAGGTAAGGAGTGAGCGAGCGAGCACGTCGATTTTTTGTGGTGTCCTAAGTTAAGATTGTATTTATTGATTTTGTGAGGCTGTTTGTGTAATTTATAGCATAAAAATTATATTGG
>JAQFYC010005580.1:0-14052 GCA_034694165.1 Tomocerus mixtus
CTATTTTAATAAGCTGAGGATACACATTGGAGTAATGTAAAAGCCTATTGTGATAGGAAATTACTTGACAGAATAAAATAAAAAAATAATGTATAACTAACCTAACCTACCCTACCACTACTAGTATTATGTAAAGAAAAGGTAAAAATCTTTCCTAACTATTGTATCTCATGCAGGCAAGACACCCTGGTGATTCTCACGACTCTGCTCGTTATTAGTTTTGCACATTTCAGCATAATGCATATAAATGTTCGTAAATAATATAAAGCAGTAGTCCATGCGATGAGATGACTTGACTACATACTTACAATAGTGTCTAGTAAAAAATGGAAAAAGAAATCTAATAAGTACGTATATACATTTAAAAGCAAGTATCAAATCTTTTGATAGTGATAGACACACATACATGTATTTACTGCACAAAATACAAGGAAATGTAGTGCTACAGTAGTGCATGCATTCACACAATGAGATCAGATCACTCCCATTTATAGTAGATATATACTTAGATGTATGTGTGTATGTATTTATGTAGGTATAGATGGAAGACAAGTCTAGAGATTTGAGAGTTGATTGTATAAAGGAGCTGAAGAAAAGAAGTTTAATGATTTCATGACTGAATGCTAACAGAAGCACTATTTGGAAATTCAATGAAGAATGAGAGTGACACGAAGCTGTGACGGATGCGGAGAGAGATGAGACAGGATAAACTCTGAGCAGGAACTCCAATGGAAACGAATCAAGCGAAACGATGAATGTACAATCGGGGTGAAAAGAACTGATGACTATTATATAACTATATATTCCTCCTGTCCTGGCCTGTCTACATTATAAAGGTTTAAAGGTTAAACTTCTACATAATGCATATATGTATGTACAGATAGTATACTAAATTTAGTATAATAAATACTAACCTAGCTAACCTACTAAAGTCTAAAGCCTTCGTTTCGTTTGACTTGCTCTCTTATTCTTATTCTTACAGATATATAGGTACGGACATGAATTTTCCTCAGTTAGATTGATCTGCTGAGGAAGGAGGGAAAAAACAGGAATGGTGACTTGACTGACTGCGTGGATGATTGGTGGCTAGACGGATGGTTTGACTGATTCAATGCATGAGAATTTCACATGTGATGGGAGTCAAAGGGTTTCACTCCATAAAATCCAACAACCAACAAGAGAACTCTCCCTCCGCATCCGATTTCATCAACAACCAGTTCCGCAAAGAGCAAGAGATATTTTTAGACTATCTACTATGTATTTTCTTACACACTAAACTAAAGTTACATTTAAAACCTATATACTGTGTAATGTGTATATATTGTATATCTAACTACGTGCATGTCCTTTCTCTATTCCAAACTATGTAAAAAACGGAGAGAAGGCTAGTCCGCAAGCAAAGTAGGAAATAGAAGAAGTACAAAATACTAATGTAGTGTGTCCTTAGCTATAACTTAGCAAAAGTGCGCTAGTTTAGTGTAGCGTAAACTTCCCTCTTGCTAAATAACTAAAGCTTCTGAACCTGAACAGTTTCATAGCCTTCACATTACACTGTTAGGTAGCTATTTACTTACTTTTCAGGCCTAACGGAGTTTTCTATTTGAATTTTAGTAAACCATTTATGAATACAATAGAAAATTATTAATTGTCTTTTGAACAGTTTAGTTAAGACAAAAGCTTAGTAATCAACGCACCTATATATTCTAAATGGTAAATTTATTAAAACAAAACATAAATGTATGCGTGTGGCCTAACGATTATTAAATAAAAGTATATCGATAAGATACGGTTATGTGAATACGTGTTTGTGATAATAAGAATTATCGCGATTGCAAGTATAGTCGACATTTTATTAGTAGTTCTTTTGTAAACCATCTTCATTTTGTATTTCACTTATAGTAATAACCCATAATTGAAATATAGATCTACATTTCACGCTTACCCTGTCATTTGAACAACCCACCTCATTATTTCAATTGTGATTTTATTTTCTCAGAGCATCCATAACGTACTTGCGGTAGTGTGATATTCTTCCGCCATGTCGTGTGCATTACGCTCAGTGTCAGTCAATTAATAGTGGGGGCTGGGGATATGCCTTTATGCACCTAAGCAATAAATCCTAAAATAAAGTTACTTTATTACACATTAAAACTTACGTAATGTAATGTTTTCTAATGTATCATAAGTTATAATAATTGCTGTAGAAGATTTATGTTAAAGTTTTGAACAAAGCGTGTATAACAAAACATGGCTGACAAAAATACCTAATTTTATAAATAATTAGAATAATTTTTTAATTACATTTTTAAAGCATTCGGATTTTGAGAGAAGTTAAAAAATAATTAATTGTAAATACGCTTTTGTTCTTATTAATGTTTACCAGTTAGTATGTACTATATCCTATCCAAGCTTATTTTAGCAATAGAAGCGTTTTAATAAAAATAATCTTTTTATGTAATACAGATACAGTATGAGATCAAATATAACATGCACTCACTACAGTTAGAAATAATGACAAAAAGCTCGAAGCAACAATTTATCAAGTTTTACAATTACAAGGAGGTAACGACTATTATTATCATAGAAAAATTGAGCAATCAAGTATTTGCGCACACGAGAAACCTGAAGAAGATATATTTTGAGGAAATAACTATCGCTTCTGTGAAGAGTTCAATTATAGCAATGAAAGCTTTCAATGAAGTGCGGAAATAAAGGGGGAGAAATAGAAAAGTTTCAAGAAATAAACAGTGTATAAGATGTACATGTTATTACGTGTACATGCAATGCAAGCATTACACAAGAAAGTAAACTAAAGCACATTATTGTAATTTTGGAGTTCTATCTGTATGTATCTAGCTTTATATAAAATGGCATTTCATTTCATTTGTTTTTACAGTTCTACTGTACTAGTGCAGTAGAATGTAGCATACCTACAACACAGTAGTATCTCAATTTGATATTATATTATGGGCAATAGTTACAGTAAAGTGTTATACCCATACTTTCTATCTATGTAAATATTGTATACATAGTACAAAACAGACAGCTTTCTCTTTCCTATGTATCTACTTACTCTACAATGTACATTATTCTATAAGGTTGTGTTAGCACTGAAAGCAGTGAACTGTACTGAAATGATATGGAAACTGGGAAAATATCCTTTGCTAGAAGAGTCAAAGGATGGCAATGCGAGGTAATATACTAGATCTCTTCAAAATGGAACGATTCAAATAATATTACTCTTTTTTTTATATTTACACAGTATGTATGTATATGTATACATAACCTATGTACACCCAGCATACTATCTATATACACATTGTACAAAGATAGGAACATTTTTCCAGAACGTATTAAATATAGTATACCTATAAGTGCAAGTATCATACATAAAGATAGCACTGTACATACATACTATTTTTAATACAAAATATAAATATATCTCTACTACTTTACTACTACTACCATTACGCATTTATATGAAGGTACCATAGCATTATATGTGTTGTGTGATGTGGATGAACAGTTGAACACGCAAAATAACATAGTAGTAGGTACTTTCAGTAGTATGGATATATTGAGATAGTGTTTAGCTCGATTGTGCCTTAGGTGCAGTACATACAGTACACGGTACAGTAGACAAGACACAATATACAATATTGTATGTTCTATTCTAGTGTGCATACGTAGGCGGCTATCTAATCGTATTTACTACCGTAAGTAGAAAATGTGTACTTAGATTGTAATTTTGGGGCAGTGTATGTTATGTTATGTTATGTATGTCATATACAATATAGGCCATGCCATGCCATGGCCATGGGTCGGTAGTGGTATGGTGTTCGTGTTCTTTTCCTTATTTTATATGTTAAGGGAGAAGGACAAGAGAGAAAGTGTACTTATACTCATGGGGTAAGTAGTAGTATAGTATGTAGTATAGGGAAAGTACAAGGATGTTGCTATGAAATGAAAGCAGAGAAAGGAGAAAGTTTCCTGTAGTAGTATGTAGTAGTTGTAGAAAGCTTACATTAGTTTCCTATGCAGTTCAGTTAGAGTAGACATAGCGGGAGAAGGAAAGTCAACCTAAGGAATAAGGGAGAGCAGGCAGGCAAGCAGGCCGTGAGGCTGGGGATGCTTCCATTCTCCAGTAATACATAGTTGTAGTTGGAGTAAAAGAAAGAAAGTACGTTGGAGTAGATACTTACATAGCTTACTAGCACGGAGATGGGATGCGGTTGATGGGGGCCTTGGCGGGGGGAAGTGTCTGAGTCGGATTGCCTCTCCCCCTTGGCGGGCACATTGCCCCGACTCAACTCTCTTCTGCCTCTAACGGCTTTCCCTTTCTCCTATTTATAAGTACCTCCTGTATTTCCTATAGTATAACACAAAGTGTATATAACCCTATATTATATAGGTACTACATATTTAGTGTAAATGCAGTAAAGGGAGGAAGAGGATGTATGTATGTACTGTAGTAGTAGTTTTCTCGTAGTAGATGCAATATCCAAGTATCGTAACGTTCTTTCTATGTATTACTGTAGATACTCTACTTTCTAACGTTAATTCTATTCCTATATAGTACATTCAGTCTTTCTCCAACATACAAAGTAATACATAGTGCTGCATTATCTATATAGTAGGTTTCTCTCGTCTAGGATAGCAATGTACTATGGTATACTACTTATACGTAAGTAGCACTAGTTTTGTTGATCTGCTGGTTCCTATACACTTTCCCTGCTTTTGCTTTTGCTTTCGATTCCTTTTCTATGCTTCTTACGTATGTATGCTCATGCTGCCTGTCTATCCAACTTGGCCTGCCTGCATCCTATGAATTTGGCCGTCCTTTCCATTTCTCAGTTCCTTTCTCCTTACTAAAGCAAACTTGGTACATTACATTCTCTTTCTCTCGACGTACTACATGCACACATAACATAGTAGCGTAGTGGTATGTATTGTGAACGGGAAAAGAAAGTAAGGAGAAAGTAAAGAGAAAGCACATAGAATAAAGTGAGCTAGCGTGATCCTACGTACATAGTAGTACGTACCCAACAACCCAATATATATTAAATATCCTATATAGATATAAGAAGCATAGAAAGACCTTCCTCAGCTTTCCCTCCACTTGGCCACAGAGAGTTCTAAACTCTACATACAGACAGAAGAAGAAGGAGGGGAAGTTAAAGTAAAGGAGATCAGTGAGCGTATACTTACGTTAGGACACGATACGTATGTACCTACCAAAGTTATACTGCATAGTATCTACTATCTACTACAAAGTATATAAGGTACTTGCTACTACATAGTACATAGTTCCTATTTGGTCGTGTGTTCGCAGCAATGCAATGGCAAGACAATGGCTGCCAGTAAAAACTTGGGGCCAGCACTACCGAGAAAAGGCAACGTATCGCAACAGGCACTCTTCTAATCTGCACGACAGTAGAGATACAGTACACTACAGAACAGAACACGACAACTGAATTGAACAGAACAAACTTGCATTTCTATTCCTACAGACTACACACTAGTAGTGAAAATTGTAGAGAAGAGTCTCGAATATTTTCATCTGAAAATATTCACATTACTAAAATCTGTTTGGTCAAAAAGCGTAAGATTCTATCAGTAGAGTAAGTATATACATATACTACAACTAGAGAGTAGTATGTAGATAGAAAATAGCATTACATAACATTGTCGTCACCTGCAGACTGGATACGATACAAATACTACATAGTGATACATACAGTACAATGTACTTAAATACTTACGTACAGATATAATAATATACTACAGATAGTCTAAAAGAGAAACGTGAAATGTTCCAGTTATTTGCTATTCTATAGATAGAATGGTTGGTTGTTACGTCTAAGCGTTGAGGGAATGGGTCTGTAGTAAGAGAAAAGCTGCATTGAATTCCACTTCCGCTCATCCATGTGCATTCCATTCCATTCTGGGATGGGAAGAAGGGAAGGAAAGGCATGACAAGACACAGAGTTCGTCCGACTTACCGTTTTCGAGTCTAGATTTCGACTTCCAACAGAATCCACTGCTACACTACACTTTGTATGTTATCTAAGTTGAGTAAGCAGTCTCCGTGTATTCAGTAGTGTAGTGTGTCTACTGTACTCTATCCAAGTAAGTCCAGAGCAAAAGAGACTCACGTCAGACTCACGAAGCCAAAGGAAAGCAAGGGAAGAGCAGATCTGCTTTGGCATTGGCATGGCTCTCTGTGTGTTGTGCTCTGTTCTGTTCTTTTTGTGAGTCAGTTGAGTGAGTCTACGAGGAGGTGATATCCTGACTGAACTGAACTGAACTGAAATACTCTCCTACAACTACTGTACATCTTTTACATTCAACTTCAACGACATACTACTGTATGTACTGAACATACTCCTACTACTACTACAGACTACATACTCATATCTCTAAACTATTTCTTCTGCTACTATCTGTAGTAAGTGTGTAGTTGCCTTTACATTACTTACTAACTTATACATACACATCTAATACAATTCCAGATGCAGACTATTGTATGTACAGTGCACAGACTTCAGACTAGAGAACAACGTTAACGTTAACGTTTAGACTTTGAGTTTAGTTCGGATATTCCGTTCTTCGACTTTCTCCCTCTACTGAATTGCTTACGTACGTTGTGTTGGTTCTCTTCTTCTTGTTCTTGTTCTTCTTCGCTCCTCGAATGTGCATATCTCATCGCATCCTTAGTCTCCTCAACTCAGGCCCTGCTGAAAGATTAGTGTTGTGTCGTGCGGCTGGGTCGTGAGATTGACTGACTGTTGCCTCCAGAAACTATTCCTCTATTTATCAATAAACTAACCGAACCAAAAAGGAAACCAAACCATAGCAGCCTTCCCGACATCCTCAACTACACTCTACTTCCTCCTAGACACAGGAACTACTTATTTGTATTTGTGTATACTAACGATAAGTACATACTTATATAAATAGTACACAAACTAAGTAACTGTTTCAAAAAAAGCATGACATAAAGATACTTACACGAGAAGAAGAATATTATACAGCAAATGGTTATTGATAAAGTTAAACTGGTATAGCACACAAACACAACCGGTTTGCTTTCTCTTCACTTAGTAAATAGTTCATCTCAGACCTGAAGTGAAAGAAAAGAGAAAATCTTAACTGTATTATATTTGCATAGTGCAGTATAGTATGTCACGTCACATCACGTCAGTTTAAATTGTTTTTACATCGTGGATCACAAATAAGTAGTGTCACTGCATTAGCTACTGAGAAATAATTCTCCGAAGGAGATACTGTACATAGACAGTGAGGAAGAAGGAAACTTTTTTGGATTTAACGCAAGGAAACAATACCTTAGTGCGGATTACATGGATTTTGAAAATGTCAACTTTAAAGGAGTTAAAATAAAGTTTGTTGTTGGTCCCCGGTTGTTTTAATACACAAGTAGAAGTATAAAGTTGCTCTGCCTTGTTGTTGTTCTTTGTTGAGAGGATGAACGAATAAGATAAACTGAAAAATAAATCATAATTTATAATTTGATAGAAAACACTTTGGATTTATCTTTCTCTCTGAAACTGCAAGTTTCTGTTTCTTGCAAGCCAAGCCAGCCAAGACACCGTTGCATTTCAACATTCATTTATAGTGAGAATAAATAAATATAAAGTTAAAGTTTCGGAGGGAATGAGAGGGAGAGTCTCTGGGAAGGGATTTCAGTGTTTGTGGGAGGTATTTTAAGTGGAGGAATGCAAGGAAAGTGACGCTGACGATAGTAAAGTAGCGAAAAATAAAATTCCTAACTAAAGAAAGGGGAATGACAGACACGGCGAGTGAGTTCTGTTGATGTTGATGTTCACTACATAAGTAGAATTCAGTTCAACGCTAAAAATATATACAGCTTTATTTACCTACGTACATACATACATACTTTTAGTTACTGTCAGTCAAAACCAACCCAAAACCAAGCCAGTGAATGAGATAATGCACTAATATATAAGTAAATAGCTATACCGGTATATAAATAAATATAAACAAGGATAGTTTTATAGCTGAGTTGAGTTTTACATACTTAGTTGGAGAAAGTAGGAGAAATAAGCTAGTAGGTTGTTCTTGTTGGCTGTTGGGCAAGGGAAGCAGACGGAAAGACTACAAAACTTCTCAAAGGATAATGTAAATGAGTTATAAATTCAGCATTTCCGGACGGAGTGAATTAATTGCATGTTGTTGCCAGAGGAAAGGAGTCGAGTGGAGGCTGGTGTCCTCTCCAATGCTCCAGCCTCTACTTTATCTACAACTACAACTACAACTACTCCAGATACTTACATACCCCTATTTATACATACATACATACAATACATACATACCTAATATACTAACTAAATTGAATATCTAATAACTATGACTGAACACTGAACTGAATCTGCCTGGACTGAGTTATCTCTCTGTGTACTGTATGTATTATTGTTCTGCTTGTGTACTGTATCTGTATTACTGTATTACTGTATTACACAGATAGTAGGTCGATGTTGATGTTGTTGTTAAGTACTTATGTACCAGAATAGCATAGAGTAGATAGGAAGAATATCTGAAACAAAAAGTATATTACTTACGTAAAGTAACGTAAGTATTCTTTTAGTTGTTCCAGTAGTAAAAGGAAAACTAAACTAAAGTAATAATAATGGGATGGGATAAGCATGGATGCAGATGACTGTACTCCCGTCCAACTTTCACTCTGACTCTCTGTCTCTGTGGGGAATTTCAAAAAAGAGCAAACTCCTTGAAAGGAAAAGAAATGGAATAAAAATGGACGAGTTGTAGACGTTAAGTCGCTACTACTGCTGGATTCTGCTACATAAATACATACATACATACATACCCTACATACAATACATACAGTATAGTGTACTGTATAGGACACTGATATAACTCTAAATGTACGCGTACCTCTTACTACATTCATTCTTGTGTTGTTCTTGTTGTTAGTATATTTTGTTGGCCTGGCCTGGCTATGGCCAGTATTTGTAAATAGGAACAAATATTCTAGGTTACTAGAAATACTACTTATAACATAACAGACATAGAAATAATGCAATCCAATACAATGCTAGAATGTATTTGTATGTAATGTAAGTACACACAGTGTTTATAAGATACCTAACCTAAACCTAAACCAACGTAACTACAGATACATAGAAAGAGGAAGGGTCGAACAAAACACAGGACAGAGCCAAGCAAAGGAAACCAAACCAGACATGACATACAATACAAAATACAAATACAATTCTACAAGAGCTAGCGCATAGCACAAGTTTATATGTATATGTATATCGTATATGTAATAGTAAGTAGGTTTAGGTGATGTGAATGTACCTACTACTACTACTCCGTAACATACATACGTAGTAACTATGTATGTATGCATGTTTATATTACAACTACAGTGATATAATAGAACACAACTGAATTGAGAGTAAAAGAGAAAGCGGAGAAAGCGGAGAACGTACAGTACCCGTTTCCACGGATCCACTCTTCCACTTACTACGACCAACACAACCGAAAAGCTGCTGCTTTTCCTGGATTCCTTTCCATTCCCACATCACATACATACACAGTTATACATACTTATATTTGTAGGACAGATATAAGTTCCATTGACATACATACATATACTATACATGCATGTATACATATGACACTGAATTGAACTGACTGACTTTCACTACAAATACTCTGTGTTTCTCTGTGTTATATTATAAACTGAATTTAGTATATGGAAATACTTATAAACTGGATGGTAAGACTTAAGCCATGCTGTTAGTGACTTTACTTTAGAGATATCTGTATATACAAAGTAGGAAAGGAAGGATTCTGCTGCCATCGTCCTCGTCCTCGCCGTCGGTGTGTGTGTCTGTGAATCTAGATATGTATGGTCGTAGTGTACGGAAGGATATCTACGATTAAGTATTTCGAGGACAGATATTGGTATATCTGCTCCGTACTATACTATATATATAGTTCTGTTATATATATATTGACTAGAGGTATCTACTCGTATCTATCTACT
This sequence comes from Tomocerus mixtus, assembly GCA_034694165.1. Classification (NCBI taxonomy): domain Eukaryota; kingdom Metazoa; phylum Arthropoda; class Collembola; order Entomobryomorpha; family Tomoceridae; genus Tomocerus; species Tomocerus mixtus. The sequence continues at coordinate 10,055 of JAQFYC010005580.1, forward strand.
TATCTGTGCTGTTGTAAGCTGTAGGAGAGAGATATTAGTACCTTTAGTGGGACAAAAGTTGTGGAGTGTGCTGGACAGGCTCCAAGAATAAAATGTTAACTCCGGGTACGTCCATGTTCCAGAAAAACAGGAATTCGAAACTCAAAAGCAGAAATACGGAGAGAACGGCAAAGCGGGGCAAGACGGAGGACAGACTTGGAGTCGAGAAAGATTTTTCTATGTCCTTGCTCCCTGCTATTGACTCTTGGCCGTCGTCCTTGTGTTTCGTCTTCTCTTGGAGTAGCAGCAGCAGCAGTTAGTAGTGATAATGAATCGATCTAGGGACTGTCGTCGTTGTGAGCAAATCTGCCACCACCAGCACTACCACCATCGTCATCGTCACTGCCACCACCATCATCAGCATCACCTCCTCAAACCAGACCCTTCACCGTATAACTCAGAGCATATGCTCCAATTACAAGAGACACCAACAGAGACACACTACCAAAATCACCCACCCGGCATCCCGTCATACAAATACGAATCCTTATCCTCCTCCTCCTCCTCCCCCACAACCTCCTCCGCCTCCTCTTCTAATTCACCACTACACCTGAACACTAAAACTACTGCTACGACAACGTCTCCTAATAATCCTCTAAGTAGTGGGAGCAGCAGGACGAGCAACCAGCTGCACGTGTATGCTTATATCATATTAGTACTCCTCTCGCTGGCTTATCCAACTTGCCACGGCAATCCCGATGCAAAACGACTTTATGACGACCTCCTTAGCAATTATAATCGGCTTATTCGACCCGTGTCGAATAACACTGACACCGTTCTCGTACGACTAGGCTTGCGGCTTTCCCAACTCATTGATTTGGTACGTACTTAATCCTTACTTAAACTATATATACATAATACATTCATAAACACACCATCTTATATACTACTAAGTATGTATCTCGTCGTAACAACCATCTATATATGATCTATCTCTGTCGTTACATTAAGTATACATATTTGTACCTATTTAATATACAGATTACATAGAGCTGGCTTATGTGCTTTAAATACCATCACTAATTATGTTTACATTTTGCTAGGATTTATTGATATCTAATTAAGTAGTACCTACGACCTAGTACTTACTTTACCCACTATTATTAGGCTAATCTGTATAAAATACTATAGATAACTATTTATTAGCTAATTATAAAAATAGTTGGTATGGTGTAGTAAAGAATTCTTAAATGTTTAAAACAGGGAAAAAGACGTCGGTATTAAAATATGTTTCATTATTTATTAAATACTGAAACTTCATCACTAGATCATAAATCACGTCTATTTGGTTTTTTAGACAGAATTACAATTTAATATGTCCCTTTCCTTGGTACGCTTGTTAAGGTTATGTACATAAAATACCAACACGCAAAAATAATGCGCCAATTATTACTTACTGATAGACGTATTTTGTTTGCAAGTAACCGCGTCGACAGTTTTATGAATGTCTATTGCGTTCCCAATATGGATATTTAATAGGTGTAGTTCTGGATGTTGTATTATCTACAGAACATAAGGGACATAAATAGCTACCTGTTAATGAATTTAACTTTACTCCTCGAAGGTTTACCCTATAAATTATCGCTTTGACCAGTGATGTAGAAATATTCACACCACATCTGTTTGTTTTCACTTTATACTTTCATTGATTGTATACGTTCGTCCGTAAAGAGTTTTAAGGTGTTGCCGGTTTCCATTCAGTAGCTGGATGGCCCAAGGCGAATACTGACCTAGATGATTAGAGATGAAACAATGCCATGGTAAATAAGCACTAAATATATATACTACTGATATATATACATAATATATGTATTGTACATGAGCTCATGACAAAGTATGTTGCTAAAATACGTGTATTATTAGCTACCGAAACATACTTGGGAATTAATATGTATCTTGATTAACCTGATTAGTTCTATAACTGACCTGGCTGTACTAGGTAGGTAGAACCTGGCCTAAATCAATGCAAATATCATTAAATCTTATTTTACATGGTCGAAATATTAATTGATTGTGTGTAGTAAAATTTGTTGAGTTTTCTCATTATCTAATTAGACCTTAGCGTGCTAACGATGTCTGCATATCGCAAAAAAGGTCAAAGCAACATTTCCTACATAATGATAGGATTCGTTATCGAATTACAATGTAATGTAAACATACACTCTTACACAAAAGTAAATTGTTTGAAAAACAAGACTTAATACTGAAGCAGTGGAAGTGTGAAAGTTATTGTTCTGTGGCACAGAACAGCAGTGTACGTATGTTGTACGTAGTGTGCCGTAGTATTAAAGGAATGATCTTTAGACAGCAAAACTATCTGCTCAGTCAGCTCACTTCACATATGACTATGACTTGACTCAGTCTATCCTACTACGAGAATCTAGAAAAGTTTAGAATGGAAGGGGGAAAGAGAGGAAGTGTAGTATATGCTCAGTATCATATCATACGTAGAAGTACATATACCAGATTTGGATGTGTATAGTGTATAGGGGAAAGTATGTAGGTATGGAAAATATTATAAAGTACCTACATAAAATTATTTGGTGGTATCTCTTTACATGGCAATGCTTTGCAGTCTACTGTTACTGTATCACTACATACGACGAGACAGAACAGAACAGAGCCACTTTATTTTGTATTTTCTTATCTATGTAGGTTTAATCCATAGAACGTCTGTATAACATCATAGAAAAGTGTATATACGTCACACTGAAAGAAAGTCAATGCCATTAGGTAATACCATCTCCAAAAATACAGTAGGAAATTTAACTTTCCCTCATATGTAAAATTATTCCATACTAAATTCTCTCTGGATTCTGTCCTGTATTATGAAAATACACTCTTACTATCTATGCATTATATAGAAATACTTTATATAGCTGTAACCATAATAAGCTGAGTTGACTCCGTATCACACAGATCTGACTGGGTGATCCGATCTAATAGAAGTTGAGTTGAGTTCCTTTACTTTAGTATACACTTTACTTACATCTGTAACTACACTCATGTGTCCCTAACTCTACTACATACACATATAGCAGAGACTTTCGGAGAAAGTAACCAGCATATTTATACTACATATCTACCGGAGGAGAGTTTAGCAACGGAGTAATGCGATATCGTGCCAATATGTAAACTAAGTAAGGACTAAAATAGGGAACACTATGTAGAGGAGATACCTACGTACTTATTTACTTTTGTACTGTACTGTAGTACTAGCAAACTGCACATATGCTATTGCCATTACACCCAACTTCAACTTCAACGTACTTCTGCATTTGTGCTGTGCTGTATTGGTTTCGCTTAACAGTGAAAGTGTAGGGACAGAGAAAGCGGGAGAAAGAATAGAAAGTCGTAGAACACACATCGGAGTTCGGGAGAAGAAGCTACGTCCTCCCACATACACTACAAGGCAATCCATAGATATCTTGTGAAGATTGTGTAGATAGATATTCCGTTCTTTCATACATGTATAGTATATAAAAGGACCGTAGTAGTATAGTTGAAATCATAAAATTTTGTACACCATATCTGTATTGAATTGGATAAAAACAGAAAGTATAGGGTAGATTGCGAACAATACTTTGCTCCGTACTCCGTAGCATTCGACACCACGATCGTATGCGTTCCTTAGGGCGAAATCTAAAGATAGAATAATGGAAATCAGAGAGGAGAATATGATTAGGTTGGTTAGCTCGCGATTCGCGATGTTATTCTATGCTTCGAGATGTGCAATAAGACTTACGTACTCATACAACTTCGTACTTCTATTATTTTTTCTCCCAATTTCGTAACATTTATCTGCGTCATGGTCATGTCCTTCCCATATTAGTATGTTTTTTCATTTCACCATAATATATTATAACGAGTAATATTAAAATGTACATTTAAGGGGGACTCGATGGGTAGCACGGATAGGAGAACGGGTCACCAGTACAAGTTAGACAAAAATGGGTCAC
>JAQFYC010005581.1:0-14051 GCA_034694165.1 Tomocerus mixtus
ACAAAAAATATTTTGCATGGGTAACTAAGGCCACATTGACCGTACCTCTATCAGTATATACTTCTATTACCTTGATTTTGCTAAGCCAAAAGCACTTTCATCAGGCGGTTCAATGTGGACTATAACCAATATATTGTAAATCACATAATCCCGGTCGCCCAAGAGTATCAAGTTATTAAGTGACCGTAATCAGCAAACAATAGTGAAACTTGCTGGTAATGGACAATATTATATCAGAGATATTCAAAAGTAACTTCCGGTGAAAGTTAGCCAAGGTTCCCGTACACAGCTGTGTAAGGGAAAGTCCGTACCTACAGTGGTGCAGAAAGCGAAAGTAAAGTCTCCTTGCTACAATTGACAATATCTGTTTTACAGTGTTTCTGTCGATGTGTTTACTTTTTTAGAAAATTAAACAATATTTACATTGACATTATACTACATAACATCTTTTCACACTAAATTCCAGTCTTGCAATACCATTTCAGAACACATTTCTCCAATCATCATGGCATGAGCATTTAGATTTGCATTTGTAATAAAAGGCATAATAGAAGCATCCGCAACTCGAAGTCCCGCAGTGCCAAAGACTCGAAATAATTTAGTTTTTTCAAAGCATTATAACTTCAGTTATCATTGCTGTATATATTATTGTATTTTACTGTAAACAAGTATTTAAAAACAATAACCTTAATTTGGAATCTACAACTGCCTTTGGATCTCCGGGTTTTCCCATAGAACAAGTGGAGGATGGATGCAATCCATAAAGGGAAAGTCTTTCAACAATGCATTCGAGATAAGGGGTGCTCCGTAACTCATATTTCTCACAGCCTTGTAACTTATGTGGCGACAATTTTGAACCAAGCTTGGCGTACGTTTCAGTGTTTTCGAATATAGTTAAGGTATAGTTCAAAGCTTTGGGAATTTTAAATCGAAAGATCAATTACTAAAAATGAAGAACGATCGATCTACTTAGAAAAATTGAGGATAGACCTTTTCACGGTAAGGAGTTTGGGGGATTTTTTAGTCGCTAATAAATACATGGGAAAGAGTAGGGATTTTGGAGGAAAATGTCATCAGTGACCAAACTAGGAGTCCCACCTACAAGGTATAAGTATAAGAGATGGGCGTTGGTTATCTACCTATCGAATGATCTCTTATATGGCTTCGTAGGACACTTTCTCACATTTTCATTTGACAAACAATTCTCACTTTTGGCAGTAATTACCTCTCAAATTAAGCATTTTTTGTCAAATGAAAAATGATAATTCTGATAAGTGCCCTACAAAGTCGTATAAGAGATCATCGATAGGTAGATAACCAACGTCCATTTCCTATACTTATACCTTGTAGGTAGGACTCCTAGCTTGGTCACTGTTGACATTTTCCTCCAAAATCCCTACTCTTTCCCAAGTATTAGCGACTAAAATATCCTCCAAACTCCTTACCGTGAAAAGGTCTATTGTGGAAAATTGTACTTACCTTCAACTAATATTTTCTTGTCATCAGCATGATCTCCATATTTTGTGTAAGGATTTATTAGCGGAGGGGACAAAGGATTGGAATCTTGTAGAAGAACTTCCCCTCGACTCTTTGGACGACCCAACATGATGAATGGGATATTTCCATCTTTGCCGTCGTCATTCTGAAACAGATTTTGAAGTGCATTGTCTGGCACCGAAAATTGTTGGTCAAATGATTGTCCGGTTGCAGTTGAAGGACCAATTCCTGCTGCCCATATTATATAGTCTGGCCAATTCTTAGGGGCAAATGACGATGAGAGGAATGCGGCTCCGGCTATTGGTGTGGCCGTACTGAAAGGCCCAGTCCCACTTTCCAAATACTCTTTAGCAGCACCCCAGTTTAGGTCTCGAGATGGTGAAAAGGAAACAGGCTTATCAAAAGTGAATGCTCCTCCGACCATAAACGGATGATCTTGGAAATTTTGTCCGACAGGAAGGCCAACCAACGTTGGAATCTGATTTTACGCATATTTTATTTTATATAAACATTACATAAGATGTAGCTCATATTAAGTATTACCCCGTGGTATGCTAAGTGGTTCCTTGGCCCAATTCCGGAAAGCATTAGTAATTGGGGAGAATTGAAGGTCCCTCCGCTGACAATGACCTCTTTGGTAACTAGGGCGGATCTTAGAACTCCGTGGCGGATGTATTCCACACCAACTGCTCTGCGGTTACTGTCAAATTGTATCTGCACAAATTAAAAATAATTTAATTCAGATCACACATTTCGCTACACTTAAAAAATGATTTTATAATTTTCATACCTTTGTTGCATGAGAATAGCGATGTATGACTAAGTTTTTCCTCTTTAAGGCTGGAAGGATGTAGCCTTTGTAGGTGCTAAACCTCATACCCTGTTTTTGGGTTAAGTCGATTGGGGTGAACCCTGCAAAATATTATTAGCAAAATTAATTCGTTAATTTAGTTACACATATGAAAACAAATAAATGGCAGATTTCCTAAAAGTCTTAATTTTTTTAGCAAAGAACAGAACGAGCGTGAGTAAATTAAAGTTTAAGATAATAAGCCATACTTAGGATTTCAGTAGCGGTTTATTACACTTAAAAATCCATTTCTACCTGATTTGAAAGTAAAAAGGTAGATATTTAAGTTTTTAGTCAGATTTAAAATATACATTTTCAGACAATTTCACCTTGCGTCTGGTAGCCATTTGCATCATGTATTACAAATCCTAGTTCACGGCCTGCATCAAACCAATACTTTTGTGTAGGCGTAAATCTACTGGGTTCAATACTCATAGGACCTCCCATTCCATGGTGACCTATAAATTGAGGAAAATTAGTTCAAACTGATTAGAAACTGAGCAACTGTATCAACTTGCTATCTATAGAGTCAAAAAATGCAGTTTTAAAAGAAGACTTTTGTACTGATATATAAATAAATACACCTCCCATATTAAATAAAATAGGTAGTTCGAGGTTTATATATAATGTAAAAACATCACTGGAGTAATGTAGATCATACTATACTGATATATTATATTGCATATTATTTTTTTGCTACAGATATGACAATAATTGTGAAGAATTATGATAAAATTTCTTACCCTTATCTTCGTCCTTCCAGTATCCATTGTAATCCTCCAATTTGCGAAACAATCTGTTAACGTTGTCATATTTCCAGCGACTATCCCCAGTATGCACTGCCCAATTGTTGTAATCTTCTGGACTGCCCCTCATATATACCATCCAATTTGTGTTGCTACTCCCACCTAAACTTTTTCCTCTTGGTAACGTTTTGCACTTGATATTCATAATTTGAATTAAATTGGATTTAGTAGCTAACACTAGTAAAGCTTCTTGGCAGCACACACTGCAGTGGCTACAAATGAGACGCAAACCCAACACTTACCGATTTTTCCACTTTTCCCGAAGGCCCCAGATACTGTTGACAGCTTTGATATTGCCAATCTATCATGGACTGATTGGCCAGCATGCTTGTAAGAAACGGGATATTTGTCCATGGTTGTGGATCGCCACCAGCCTCGATGAGTAAAACTTTAGACTTTTCTGAAAGACGGTTGGCTATAACCGCTCCTGCTGACCCTGCTCCAACTTTCAGTGCAAAACATGAGAATTACTAATTGTAGTTAGATATATAAAAACTAAAAACCAGCAAAATGTTGATTATTCGACTGAACGAAATAAAAGTTACGAAATCATGTTAATTATAAAAATATATTAGTGTTAAATAAATGAAAAATATTTGAAATAATGTAACTATTTTGTCTTAATGTAATACTCTGAATAGTAATGAGGTATATATTGTAGTATATATATATTATATCCATATAAGTGGATATAGCTTACCCACTATAAAATCGTATACTTCTATATGATTAAATAGAGTTGGTGACTGCATTCCAGAAGAAATAAAATCCTGTTGCTTCATATAAGTAGCCCATGATACCACAAGAAGGGGTAAATATGTTGCAAGTGCAATGAAGAAAGGTAGCGGAAGTGCGGATGCCAAGCTTGCGACCATTGCTGCTACAGTGGCACTCATTTTAGCTGTTTCCGATAAAAAAAAATTACGATTCAGTAATATACATAAAATATAAATTAATACATATAACCTTTCAATCGAAAGAGGATTCCAATCCACAAATTCAAAAATATTAAATTCAGTGAATTCTCACGTTACGTAAAGCTTAAGCTTAGCAGGTTGGAATTGGATAACTTAATTAATGGTGTAACTGTAACGATTAACATGGACGAAAGGCTATTGAGTTCCAGTTATAGGCGTAAGATTTTTATATGTTGAAGCGAATCATCTAACTGAGACAGATCAGGAAATTATCCAATTTATATCATGATAAATCTCCATGTTTCCAGAAACATACAACATGCGTGATTGCCTTTTATACCCTTTACACTACACCATAATATTATAGAAGATAATAAAGCAGAATTCGCATTATAAGAGTTAGAAGATTCAATTACAATAACCTTGAATAACTATTTGGCAAGAGAGACCTATTATTTCTCATTGTTTACATACGTAAGTAGTTATTTGGGTATCTAGACTTATAAACAATTAAATACACAGGTGGCTAAGGTAAAGGTAGTAGTGCTAGTGATCTTTGATCTGATAACAGACAATAATGTAGGGATAACAAAGTACTGAGTACACATAACATTGAAGAAAAACTATCGTAAAGATCATTACATTTAAATACATAACTCAGCGTTGGGAATCTTTAGTAAATTAGTGGCAATACATATCAGTAATATAACATTATCAAAGGAATTCCTTGCAATAATCTGTAATAAACAATAAAAATGTTTTATTAGGCTAACCACTAGACAAATAACAGTTTTATATTGCTACTTTTACATATTTTTATAGGTGATGTTTCCTACTGTGCATAGGATTTTGGATAGTCAATAATCCAGAAGTTTGTATGTAGATATTGCTCATCACCACAAAAACTATTATTTATTGTCCACTAATCTATAAAATTGGTTGGGAACCAGTTTTCAGGAATATCTAAATAAAAGATAACTGTAGCGGCTTACAATATCAAAAAAGTCCAGGTGCTGTTATTGTTAGTAGTTGTACATGCAGAGTGCAAAACAATTCACCTCATATTTTATTATGCATCACAGATACATTATAAAGTGGTAGCTTGCTGGCTGTGTTCTGTCCGTTCACGCTCCAACGTTTGACGAGTTAACTTTTTTGAATTCTGGTTTTTTGGGGCCAAATCGGTCACCCCCATGGGCCAAGCACACTTATTTTTTAAATACAAGCATATTGCATTGCAAGTGGGCTATCGTTGCAAAGCTGTTTACAGGGAAGGAATCCAAATATGAATCACATTTTACCTAATAAATGGGACAATGTGAGATTTTGTTGGAATTTCGTAACAAATGCCTCTAATATTAAACTATTTTGCTGCAACCTTATGAACCTAAACGGTCCACATGGGTATCACCGTCGTATCATCCACCACAGGCGATACATTGGGATACCCGTTGCCACGGTTTATTAATATTTACAACAGTTCCTGTTGATTGGCAAAAAATATTTTTTACGATACAGCAACATATATTTTTAAGCCTACTAAATCCTAAGTTACCTTACACCAATAATATCAATAATAATTATTTATTATAAATGGCAACTTTTAATTTAAAAAATAATAGTTTTCACATTTTAAATAACTACTCTGATAAGGGGAAGTGGGCCTTTTCCACTGATAACCCCAGCTACTGTAAACTTTCTCTTAAAAACTTTCTCGTTCTCCACCACCCAACTTGACGGCACATTTTCTTCATTGCGTTGGTGACAAATCTTTCTTTCCCCCCCCCCCCACAATCAGACACACAGAAGTAAGCTTCGTCAAGAATAGTGGCATTTACACATCGCCCTCCCGCTAGCTATCTCTCGTAAAAGATTCTTGGTGTGGCCAATGTATTTCGGTTTTCGTGTATTCACTCGAAATGTTTTCCAAATGCGCTTGCCGAGACCTTGATGTATGATACCATTTACGATACTGGAACTTACAGGCAATCTTTTGGCCACCTCCCTTTGACTGGTCGGGAATTCGTTTTTCATCAACAGGGCAACTTTCTTAATTAGACCCATTTTTCGGTTTCGACCTTTCCTGTAAACCTCGGTGGTGGTAATCCAATTGAGGTGGCTTGGCAATATTGTCCATTGTTCTTAATGACCTTATAAATTGTATATAATATGATACTAAAACCACGGGTTTTAGCTGCTTTAAAAATGGATTTTGGGGGGAGTTCACCTTTGGAAAATTTTTTAACCAAAATCTCGCACTCCGTCTTGATTTTTTTTCAGCATCTTACAACTCAGAGGTTAGGAAACAAGCCATTATAGTTGCTATAGTTCTGTCTTGCTCGGCTGAAAATTTTATAAAGTTACCCCTTTGCGTTCCCCAGATAGAGGCTCTCAATGCTGTGCAAATAGTAAATGTTAAACCCTCTGTATTATTTTGGAAAGGATACTGTATATTCACTTATCTTCACAACTAAATAGGAAGTTAATGGAACTTTTCTACATCCTAATTACGCAAGTATTTTACTAAAAATATATTTGCTTTGCGCTCGTGTATGTAGTATATTCCTACTTTAGTATTTACTCTAACAAAAATTAAATAATAATGCAACTTAGCGAGTATCTAAAAATGCAAATTTATTACACCACAGTTTACAAACAAACATTATGAAACATTCCAATGTTCCAGTAACAATTCAGAACACATTTCCCCAATCATTATTGACGGAGCGTTTAAGTTTGCATTCGTAATATAAGGCATGATGGAGGCATCTGCAACTCGGAGCCCAGCAGTACCTAAAACTCTGAAATTTTCCAAAATTATTATTTAGTTATATACCATCTTCTGTCCTCATAAATCACAGTATAGTAAGTAAGCATTAACGAATAACAATAATAAATTAGCAATTAACCGACCGTAGCTGAGAATCCACCACAGTGCTTGGATCTTCGGGTTTTCCCATAGTGCATGTGGAAGAGGGATGAAGTCCTGCAAAACTAGTTTTCTTAGCGACACATTCAAGATAAGGATAACTCCTGAGCTCAAATTTGTCACAGGCAGCCAATTTGTGGGATCCTAATTTTGACCCAAGGTTTTTATAGCCTGTTGTGTTTTCGAATACATTTAGGAGAAATTGCAGTCCTGGAAAAAGGTGTTAATTTATTTCCCTTTGAAAGCAAAATAGATAGATACAATTGTAAAGGATTATAATTAGCCATTTACCTTCAACTAATCTTTTCAAATCATCGGCATGATCGCCGTATCTTATATATGGGTTAACGAGGGGAAGAGACAACGGGTTTGAGTCTCGCAAAAGAATTTCGCCCCTACTCTTCGGACGCCCCAACATTACAGCCGGAACATTCCCATCGGAACCATCATCCTCTTTGTACCAGTTCAAAAGGGTGTTATTGGGAAAATTGAAAACATTATCAAATGTTTGGCCAAATACAGATCCAGGACCATTTCCAACAGAATATAGCATAAGATCGGGCCAATTCTTGAAAGCTAGGGATGATGAAATGAAAGCAGTGCCGACAATTGGAGCAGCAACTGTCATAGGCCCAGTTCCGTCTTCTACGAACTCCTTAAGTGCACCCCAGTTTAGGTCCCGAGAAGACAAATAAGAAACCGGTTCATCAAAGATAAAAGGTCCACCAAAAGCAAACGGATGATCTTGGAAATTCTTTCCGACAGGAAGATCCACCAAAGTTGGAATCTAAATATTTATCCCAGTATTTCAATTACTGCATGCACGTAATCTACCTACACACTTAACTTTCTTGCAATGGGGATTTCGAAATGTTTATTGTAGTACAGTACCCTACACCAGCATTTTATTTGTTAGTATAGATTAAATATTTCTTTAGTAAGTTAACTGACTTGATGGTAGGTTAAGTGGTCCTTCGGTCCAATCCCAGAGAGCATAAGCAATTGGGGAGAGTTAATTGCACCCCCGCTAACAATTATTTCTTTTGTGACGTGTGCAAACTGTGGAACCCCATGACGAAGATATTCAACGCCAATAGCTCTCATGTGGTTATCAAACTTGATCTGCACATCAAAATTTTGTTAAAATAAACTAAACAAGAAATTTTCACATGTTTGTTCCAACTGCTTTTTTATGTGATAGAATTTTGAATACCTTTGTAGCGAGGGAGTAGCGTGAAATCACTAGATTCTTTCTTTTCAAAGCAGGTTTAATGTACCCTTTATAGGTACTAAATCTCATGCCCCTCTGCTGTGTAAAGTCCAACGGGTTGAACCCTGAGCATATAAAAATCCATTACATATTTATTATGGACTAAAAATTTAAATTCTGGCTCATTAAACTGCCGAAATTATATCAGTAATTAAAATTCGAAATGTCTATGTTCGAAATGTAAAACTAGCAGATTTGCCAATAAAAAGACATGCTGCCTGTATTTGGACAAAAATTAGTGACCTATTCAATAATTATTAATTTTTTTTGTAACTCGCCTTCTTTTTGATAGCCATTTGGATCGTTAACTTCATATCCTAGTTCCTTACCAGCCTTAAGCCAATATTCTGCCGCGGGGGAAAACCTTGAGGGTTCAATACTCATAGGACCTCCTACTCCGTGGTATTGACCTGCATTGACAACATAATATTTAATCGCTAGTATCTCCCGGTAAACGGTTTTCATAATTTTTGATTGAAGATTTAGTTAATATAGCAAATATTTTACTTAAAAACTCATTTCTATATAACTTAATATTGTGTGTTGAAATATTGTATTGGCATTTGTGAGTACCCTTGTCATCGTCTTTCCAATTGCCTTTGTAATCCTCGAATTTACGAAACAGTCTCTTTACATTATCATAAGCCCAGCGGTTGTCCCCAGTATGTACAGCCCAATTGTTGAAATCTTCCGGGCTGCCCCTCTGATATACCATCCAGTTTGCATTGCTACTTCCACCTACACTTTTCCCTCTCGGTATATGCGTGCACTGCAATTTTGAAATATTTGTATCTTAATTACATGTCACATACCACTAATGACTAAACAATATACCCAGGCAGGTAATAAAGTTAGGAGAACAGAAGAACAATGGATCAATGATGATGTGTGCTTTATATGCATGCAGATGTTTATGCATGTTTATTTATGTTGGACAGTATATTTCCTACATTAATGTTTTACCGTTTTTTCAACTTTTCCGGAAGGTTGCAGATAATTTTGACAGCTCTGATGTTGCCAATCTATGAAGGGCTGATTTGCAAGTGAAGCAGCCAGAAAGGGGACATCCATCCATGGTTGTGGATCACCACCAGCTTCTATTAATAATACTTTGTACTTTTCTGAAAGGCGATTTGCTATCACTGCTCCGCTTGACCCTGACCCGACTGAAACGTAAACATGAGTAAAATATAACAAAAATATATAATTGTAAATGTCTAGCTAGGTTTTACTTCATTTGGAGGTTTACTTCCCCGTACAGCCTATACTTGTGTAATAATTTTGAATAAATAGAATCGAAAGGACAAAATAAGTGAAGACTTACCGACTATGAAATCGTAAACGTCAACTTGGTTGTATGGATTCGGCGACTGCATTCCCGAAGAAACAAAATCCTGTTGCATCATGTAAGTGGCCAACGCTGCCACTAAAACAGGTAGATATGTGGCTAATGTGATGAAAAAAGACAACGGAAGTGCTGCTGCCAGGCCAGTTGCCATTGCAGCTCCGATGGCACTCATTTTACTTAATTTTACTATTTATCGCACTGAAAATTAGAAGTGAATACATACATTATTTCACTAAATTAAAATGAATTAGTTTTCAATATTAAAATAGCATTTAACTTTTACCTTTATAAAGAGTCACTCTCAGCTAAAGTTAATTAATAAGTGCTGCTGCAGATTTACAGCAATCTTATATAGATTTTTATATTCTTGCGAAAAAATTGAAAAAATGGTACTATTGGAAGAAGCATATTTATATTACTACTCGACGACTCACATGGAAGACATACTATAAGTACAGAAAGAAAGGTTTCTTCTATTGGGGAACTAAGTACAACTAACTACACGTGCATGTATTCATTTTAATCGTAACCTTGATTAGAGGGATAATTGTTAGGAATATTTGTTACGTATGCTAACATCTCGCTACATGTAGAGGCTGTGGCTACAAATAAAAATCACTAACTTTAATTAACAAATAATGATTGTAAAGCAACAGATCTTGCCTTCAGTTGTAATGCAATTTGCATAAAACTATACAAAATTGCTCCAGCTCCTATTTGCTTACCTACATTTAATTTTTGTTCAAAACGAGATTGCAAGAATTGGATAATGTGTCTTACTTAACAACAGGTACCTTCTCATTAAAAGTTATTGCTGTTAATAACAGGGGCAGCCGGATCGCTTGGAACTATGTACATCGGTGTGCATGTAAATACATTGTTTTTTGTTGGATCCACTACCTGTTGATCACTTTTTTGGTCATATTATTGTCATTAAACAATCAGCTGTACCTCATTTGCCTAGTATATGAGAGATATTAATTAAATTGCTATAATTGATCAACTGATGGTTTTAAAATGGAAATCGCGTTCGATATTGTAATTTCAAAGCAGATAGCTACATAATGTTGACAAGAACATTGGATGTTGTTTCCTACATTAATTACAATACAAGTATTTGAGAGATAGACGCAATCCTAATCCTACCGATATACCTTGACCAGCGTAGCGTCGCATTTTTATTGATCTTATCAAATGTGTTTAATTAATATTATTATACCTCAAATTGCATTGTAAATCATAAAATATCATTCTAGCGTGTTTCATGCTTCACCTGTTAACTGCACCTCTCACCTCACCACGTATTTACAATGGTACATACAATAGAAGGAACTCTTGCAGGTGCTGATCTTCAATGCTTTGTCTACCACTTTTGTGCATTTAATTTCCCATTCATATATTGCATTCTTATTAGTTGGGTGAGCTCAGGTGAGATAAATTAATTAATACAATAATAGCAACAAAAAATATCAATGTTGATTTTTGCGGAATTGTTTACCTACTTACTTCTGAGTATATCTGAAAAGAATTAATTTAGTTGTATCATGCGAAATATCGTGAACCTTCATCTAAATAATATCATGATACATAATTTAAGGAGTTTGGATGAGATGCAGTGCAAGGCTTTGGTGTGCTTTTCGAAAAATAGGCATATAAATCTACGTATTATGTCTATGTATTTAAGATACAGTTTTATAAAAATATCTCTGGTGTTTTTTTCACGATTTCGAAGATTAAAGCAAATCTTAATACTATAATCAAACACGCACGCAATCTGCCAAAATTAAATTTACAAATAAAAATGAGATGTATATCTTGATGTACATATGTGCAGTCAATAGTATAACAATTTGGAGATAAATAGTAAATGCATAGATGTATAATTTTTTATTTATTTTCTATTCCTTGTTAATAATTTATTAAGTTTATAAATATTATTTCGCAATGGAATAAGGAAAGCTAAATATATTACTGCAATTTTGATAAGGCTCCAAATGATATTCATTGAACTTTTGTAGATCCTTTGTGAGGAAATACAGGCTCACCCAAAACAAGTGAGATTATTTTCCACCCCAGGTACACACTCCCTCGCGTTTTACACTCCAACCTGAATAAAATAGAATTAGATAATTAATTAGTTACTAATTACTAATTACTATTATAATACCAATACAGTTAGCAATTAAGTTAAGTTAATACTAATAGTTAGTATGTCTTAAACAAAAACTCAAGTAAAATACTATTTATATATGAAAATTATAGGTTAAGGGTTAAAAGTGATATATTATAATTATAATAGTAAGTAATTGAGTATAAATATGTATTTTATAATAAACGTCCATTTAAAGAAGTTATTTACTAGGAAAACTATTAAGGAGTACTGTACATACACCTAACCAATTCTTACGTAGCATAGATATGTTATAGGAAAAGTATACATCCTCGAGCAATATCAATACATGCCCAGGCAATTTAGGTATCAAAATTTTTAAGTACATGTAAATGCATTTAAATATTTCTGGGTTAACTGAAATCAGCTAAACAGTTTTCTGATTAATTTTGGTATAGAAATTCCGAAAAAATGCATAGTTTCGATACCTTCGACTTCTTAGCAAATCTTCTGAATAATAATTGCAAAAAAGTTATTTTTGACAAAATCATTTTTGACAAAATCATTTTTGACAAAATCAAAAATATTTTCTAAAATATTATTAATATATAATATATTAATATAGAAAATTGGGCAGTGAAAAGTATTTTTTTCGGATTCTGTATATCAAAATTGATCAGAAAACCGTTAAAATTTTTCAAAAGCTTTGCATGCATTTGAAAATTTTGATATCTAAATTACTTAGGCAGTATCGATATTGCCAGGATATCTTTTTCGGTTGCAACAGATATAATACAATAGGGGTACTTATTTATAGGTACACAAACGTGCAAATATTGAGAATCTATTTGGCTAGGGGACAATCTTGATTATAAAGGTAAACTTTGTGGTTTATTTGTCTTATCGTTAAATTGTAAAATTACATAGACAAACCTATCTACGATGTTCATGTTATATATATTATAGTATTTAAATAAAACTGAGTCAAATAATTGTTTAAGGTAATATACCAGCGTATCGTTGATTGCATTGTGCTTGTTGGAAATAACAGTTATTGGAGAATGTCTCCGTTCTCCCGTTAGTCGCTATTCCACAGAGAGGTCTATACGAATACGGACATATCTCAGGGCAACCCCGTTTACCCTACAAAAAAGTTATATAAAATCATTATGTGGCATTGAAAAAAAATATTTTGAATATATATTTTCCAAAATTAAAATAATTGCAAAATTAGCAGTTACCCCATAAGAGTAGGCGCTACTGCTACTTGTCATACAAATGACAAAAACAGCAACACTCATGCAGAGTTTGATATATGAAGACATTCTGAGATTATGCTCACAAAATAATTATCAATGTAGCAGACGAAATTCTAATTACTGTTTGAATAGCTCAAGCGCTTGTATATATGTACTTATATAAACTCTTGGGGTCGAAGTGTTGCAATTGAAAATAAATTCTTGTTGAAGCCGCAGGACGGATGTGGGATAATTCCTAATAATTGCTTATATGTTTGTTAGGGAAAACAGTCGTAGTGTTGATATATAATATATACTACCTATTTACTACATATAAATGGCTTAGAAAATACGTGCGACTTATAATGACATTATGTAACTAATTAAAACTTAATTGAAATAAATGTCCATTATTTTTAAACATGCTAAACTATTGTATACATAAATACATAATAAATCAACTACTTCAATTTCTTACTATTTTGACTACAAGTAAATACGTACATAAGTGGTGAGAGATATTGCCAGTCTCAACAAATATCTGTTCTATCATCTAATAATTATTCAATGCTTTACTAATGGAGTGTGGTATTTCCATTTCTTTGTTTTAGAGTTCATTGTTCTGTTCTTGGACAGGAAAAGGATCCTGGCTGCCTATATCCGCTAATTCTTGCATTGCAAATCGATTTACAGCGGGGGTTTCCTAAATATTTGTCCTATATATTTACATTTCCCTAAAAACTCAGTGTCTTAATAAATGAAAGGCTTATAAAGTCTAAATCTGTAACATTATTCTTTGGTCTTCATTTCTGATTAAAACTATACGTAAACAATATCCTTCATCAAAATATATCTCAATATCGTAATGAATAATGTCGGGTATAAAAATATAATATACGCAAATGTAACTTTCCAAATAAAATGAGAAATTGGATTTTATTGCTAATTAATACGTAAAGTAAACCGCATAATATTCGTTTAAGTATAAACTAGTAATAGGTATTTGAAGTGGGGCTGCAACAGTTAAATCTGTAAAATGAAAATGAGGATGAGAATGCTTGTAATCTAAATGATTAGTGAGTAATT
>JAQFYC010005582.1:0-14049 GCA_034694165.1 Tomocerus mixtus
CATGCTTAACTATAAATGTAATGAATTGATGATTGTAATTTGATGATAAACAATCAGTAAAATAAACTATTACTACTACTACATTCATCTACTATGTACACTAGTTAATGAAATTATTAAAACAAAATTCTTAACTTCGTAACATTGCAAATGATAATTTACATTAAGTAATTATTTGTCAAAAGTCTGTTTCCGTTGTTATTTCATACAAACAAGGTTTGTAGGAGGCGGAAATAATACTTATTATGCTGTTGGTTGAATTGAAACAAGGATATTTTTGTAAATGAATATCCTCACATATGTAATCATTAATAACATGGTCACTTATTTAAAATAAAAAACATCTTGTTATTTTGAGATGATTTCATCTCGAAGCTTACTTAGTAATCTTCTCGCTATCGAAATTCCAGTGAGATATTTTAAGCAAACATGCATTGGGGCATATTTTTTCGATGTTATGTTGTTATTTTCATAATATAGAAACGCAACAGGTTCAGCCTTAAAACCGGAGGCTGAATCTGAAGATAAGTTATCGTGAAATGTAGGACATACAATTCAATATACAATTTCAATGCTCATCCACACTAAAGGTGGTTTATAATGGAATACATCACTTTAGTACTAATTCTTACTGAGAGAGTCAAACTATCAATTACACTTAAAGGACGACACTACAGTTAGACTATTTGTCCAAAATGAAAAGTCCAGTTTATTTTTGCATCGTTATCTCTGTATTTTTATTCTGCGAGATATTTTACTGTAGGGGAAGCCCCCTTCAATACGTAGAGTTTTTCAGTGATATTTCGTGCACCAACTCAACTGGTAGGATATTAAGAGACACAACTTATATAAGAATACAAAACGATACAAATGGTTGGGATTCGGACTCTTGGTCATTGCAAATAGATGGCATGTAAGATCCGTATATCCGTATTTTCAAATTTAAATTTCTGATATATTCGTCAATTTTATATTTGGTAATTTTAATTTTAATTCAATATTCAATTACAGGTGGGGAATAACTAGTATACCTGATAGTAAACCCTACCTGTACCCAGAAGTGATTTATGGACGAGATAGTTGTTTCAGACCTATGTTTAAGCCCAGTCAGCTTTACATGGTGGAAAGGTTTGGACCTCCATCTGAGACAGCACCAGAAATTTATTTTTACAGAGAAAAATCACTTTTGGGGCAGGGAACGATATGTAGTACGGATTCCCTAGGCTTGTATCCTGCTCCATTTGAATTAAAGTCTTTCGTCTTTACTGGAGACCACAAATGGTCAGTCTATTCAGGATATGACAAAACAGGGGAATTCATTTGTTTAGAACCGAGTTCTGATGTTAGAAATGACGGCTATGGGATGACATACAATTATTCAACGAACATATTGGCCGCATCTATTCATTACGGATGCGAAAGGGTTCAAATAAACGGTGCCTCGCGAACAAATTCATTTGTTTTTATAATATTTGTTTTCTCTGTATCTATACAATCATTACTGACAAAACTAATTTAATGTCTAATATTTATTGTTGCCTGTAAACATACATTTCATACATAATATATTATGGAATGTTCCCAATAAAAATATTTATAGTTTACGTAACACACAATAAACACTTAACTTTCATTGTCGTTTAATGTACATAGCCTGTCTTAATTCCTTACAGGTGGTACACATTCAATAATATTCGTTAAGCTTTATAGGGTTGATTTAACAGCAGTTCAGTTAACGTTAAAGTGCTAATTAGGAGCATTTTTTATATTAAAATGTCCTCGCAATTATCGCAAATACCATCTAAATGACTTTGCGCAACTTTTTAAATAGTATACAAAGACGATGCACAATTCTTGTAAAATCTGATGCTCATGAATTCCATATTCATAACCAGCGTCCTCATAATATGATTATGTAGATATATTATATAACATAATAAACACACTGTATGATGATATTATTATCCTGTATGATTTTTATACAGAGGTTGTACTGTTTAAAAAACTAAAATACAAGGACACACAGACATTTTTATCGGGTTCGGCTTTAGATGAGATTTTGCCTAGAAAAGAGAGAAAACTACAATACATTAAAAATATACAAAAATTCACATTAACAGAACAGAAGACAATACGACTGTTGTGAAATGCTACTTATTCTAGTTATTATTAGCCTAATTATCCTAAAAATTATTTAAATGAACCTGAAAATGAAAACAATTTTTTCTCTTTGGGTACAGTGAGACAGCAACATTAACACAGTTCACCTTGTGGCCGAACGAGCTATGCACACACTTATGAATGGATTTGCTGTGTGCTTTTGCTTCCAGAGTTCCACTTGTAACTTTCAACCTTTTGGAAGTTGTAATTTTGTAATTAAAGGTTTTAAAGTTTACTTGCTTTGCTAAAAAATTAATCTTCATTGATTGCGTTGACAGTTAATTACATGTTATTTATTTTTTTGAGTAGATTTTAGGTTACATAGGAACATTGCTTCATCGGAATTCAGCGTCAGATATAGACAGTCAGACTGCCAAGTAAGTTACTTTACAATGTTTATTTAAATATTGGAGAAGGTTGTAAAATTACATTTTATTTACGAAAAATTAAGCTATAATTTTTAAATAGTACGGTAAAATGAATAGTTTTCAAAAATTACTAACACCGCTAACAAGTGAAAACTACCTTTGCTTTGTTTGCTCATTATATAATGTTGAATGTTAACTTTTATTCCAGTTGCAGAAGAAAATCTACAGATCTTTAAGATTTGTCCTTCATTTGTGGTGATGGCATACCCAAGAAAAGGAACTCTGTGAAAATAACTGGAACAGATATGACAGTCATCAGTGGAATGCCCAGAACTGTAATTAAAATGAAAAACACTGCTGTAGCATTTTCCAGAAACAGTGGCGGAAAGCCTTGATAATTGTCAGCGTGATAAAGTTAACAACAAAAGCAAATTGGATTAAAACTGAATTTTTTATAGCCATCGATCCAGTCCAGACACCAGATTTAAGATGTCGATTGTTCTAAAAACTGAGATTGTAAATGGTGTCATAAAGTCTGTCTCCTTCGAAAGCCATCAAACAAAAGTGAACAAGAATATCAAAACACCAGTCTTTCGAAAATTGCCGAAAGTGAAAAGAAAGAAAACATTCCCAAGTTCTTCAACTTCAACAGCTGATGGTAATCGTAGTTGCAAGACTAAACAATATAGTCAGCCAAAATTGTCTTATCCTAGTTTAGGTGCGTTAGCCATCAAAAACAGTCCAAATGGCAATCTGCGGGTTCCAGAGATATGCAAATTTATAAGGTAAATAATTTAATATAATGTACATGACTTGTACAATGAATTGTCAAAACAATGTCTGATTTAACAAGTGGAAATCACTAAACCCCTACATAAGAATTTTGATTATTATTTAGTTACCACTTTCCATACTTCAAGATGACCACCCACAAATGGCAGAACTCTGTTGGCAGTTCATTAAAAACTAATTTCGGTTATTTTGTAAGAATTGAGGACGATTATTGGACTCTCAAAGAGAAAAGTAAATACACGCTATCCAGGGACAGGGAAATGCAAAGATACTATGACGCAAATGTTCTCGAAATTAAAAATGCTATGTCGGATCCTGGTAATTTTTACTTTTTCGTTTTAGAAAAAATAGTGATTTATATATTTTTATTGCACCCCATTTCTTAACTACGCTTTTTAACTAATTTTTCTTGTGGTTGGCAGATAACTGGGACCTTCTTCAAAAAGGAGACCTAAAATTTGACTTCAGCGATTGTATTGATATCGAAGAAGAAAATTCTTCGGTAAATACGACTCATTCTAGAAACCCAACTCAGGAAGCGGATCAAAGCGACCATGAGTACATCTACGTGAACTATGATATTTCAGACTACGATACTGAGGACCATTACTCAAAGAATGACGAATTGCTTCAAAATCAAGTTATATCAGTCAAGAAGGACAATAATTACGCATCTGGAATTGGAATAATCCACGACGAGGATTTTAACATAGACATCAAAGAAGAATGGCGAGATGAGCAAGACTTCACATATGATGAAAATGAAGGTAAACTATTTTAAGATTCTGTACCTACTTCTACTGTAATACAATGCGTATACACATTTCTTTGTAACTGTTAAGCTTATAAATAAAACGTAGAGCCCACATTATTTTGGATACAAAAATGAAAAGTTGCTAATTTGACTTTGTTTCAGATATCTTGGCACATTTTTCAGAACCAAACATTCAGGAGGCTACTTCCCTAACTTTTTTCCAAGCTACATCCTACGAGGAAAACCGTAGTCAGCCTACTGGAACTTCGAAGCGTTCCCAAGCGAAAATGCAAAATAGAGAATATGTGAGAAGAAGACTGGAATCTTTTAGTAAATCTATTAGTAGTAGTGGTGCCGTGGAAAATGGTGTAGAATCACATTCAGATGACAATTCAGAATTCATCCATGGTAAAATATATATATATTAACTAGATTAGGCTTGATTACGTTAGATTATTATTTTACTTCATATTCAATCTCGACAAACTACTCAAACTAGAAATATTTCATCGCATAGTAAATTAATTTTTAAAGTTGGTTTAAAACACTATATTTTCAGGTGATTTACTTTCTGAACCAGTACTCCAGCTACCTGTATCGTCAAAGGATCCCAAAAATAAAAAGCGAACTACAAGGGTTGTAAAAGAAGAGAAGCTAAGAAGAAAACTGCTAAGAATGTGTTTCATCGATCTTAGAAAGGAAATTCCATCTATTGCCAAATGTAAAACAGCTGCTAAGGTCAATATTCTTAGGACATCAACATCATATATACACTGGTTACAAAAGGAGGGGGAAAGGCTTGCAGTTAATAAAGCCCTTCTGAAAGACAAAAGTGACATTTTAAAACGGAAATTCTATAAATTAAATCGTGATTTGGGTTTTTAAATAATAAGAGTAACGATCTTTATTATTTACTGCTGCCACAGTTCCTTTACTAATTGTAAGTATTTTTAATTATACATACGTTGTAAATGTTGCAAAAATGGATAGAAATTTTTTTACATGTTTTCCCCCATAGACAAATAGTAATATCATTTTAGATTTCAGTTTCAGTATTAAATGCGAGATTTAATTTTCTTTCTAACTTTCCGTATCCTCTTTTAGTTAGTACAGTAGTTGCTACTTTGTAAGTAATAGGTTAGTACAATTAGTAGCAGTAGCACGCATCAATAAAATATCTGTTTGAAGTCGTGTATTTAGTTATATTTCACATTGATGAACCTGTTTTCCACATTAAACATTTTGTTGCATACGTAAATTAGTTTACTTTTTCAAATATGATGTGTGGTGAAATAATGATGAATTGTTGTAATGACTGAACATATTTTTTAAATCATAAAACGGTTAATCAATTCAATGTGTATATTCAGAGGTCAATATGTACGTTGGGATGTCCCAATTAATTTGATTTTTATTACGAAATAAATTAAAGCAAATCTATTTATTTTATAACAAAGCTAACTAATATTTATGGATTGTTTTAAAATGCAATGAGAAACGTTTCCTTTTTTAGTCTTTATTTCTGCAAAATGTTTCGTATACCATGTCGTGCTTAAATCTGATTTATTTTCTGCATTATTAAACACGAACATTTTGTACGGATTAATATTTTTTCGTCCCGACAAAAGTCGGATTGTGTAACGAAACTATTAAAAAAATTATGGCCTCATTTGGTCCCTAAAAATTGACTTAGTTTATAACGAAAGTATTTGAGCAAATAATGCATGTATAAATGAAGTCAGTCCACAGCTGAAAGGTAAATATGTCAAATAATTTTTTTATATAAACAATTTTGTATAATATCAAAGTAACAAAAATCCTAATTGTAGTACAATAGTAACAAAATACGTAATACTATATCACTGTAGTATAATAGTGAAAAATCATAATATAAATAATTGTCGTACAATTTTTAAAATATTATGTGTTATGAGACATTTCTTCATTTACATATCAATATTTATACGTTAAGCTTCAAGTATTGGTATTATTATTCATTTATACGGGCCTTAATCACTCGAATACTTTCGTTATAAACTAAGTCAATTTTTAGGGACTAAATGAGGCAATAATTTTTTAATGGTTTCGTTACAAAATCCGACTTTTGTCGTGACGGAATAAATTACATCCATTTTGTACGCCAGGTATAGTATAGGTGCACTAGAGTGAAAGTGAACTGCAAACAATATAAAATATTGCCTTGACAAGCGGGAGATCATCTACCAACTCAAATTAGAATGTACCAGCTGAAGTGCAAAACTGAATTGAACTGACGGTTCTTGAAAATAATAATACTAAACTACTTTCAATAATTCACCTAACTCTGAACTGAACTGGAGATTTCGAATAGTAATCCTACTACTCAAATTGGAAAGAAGGACGTAATGGAAACCGATAATAGCAGACTAATACCAGACTCGTCTGATACTTGGATTCTTCCTGATTTGGAAATTAGTTCCATTACAAATAATACGAAAATAAATAATGATGAGGAACCTGAAGTACTTCCGCAGCTACCTATTAGTACTAATATTTTAATTAGTTTCACTAATGAGGATAAGAAAAGAACCCAACCTAGTATACTCGGGGGGAGGGCTAAAATTCATCATGTAGCAACAGAAATAACTGAGCAAAAGCCAAGACCTCCACTGTCGTATAATTGCCTTGCTGCACTGGCTCTGATAAATAGTGAAAATGGTCATCTCAATGTCCAGGAAATTTACAACTTTATAGGGTAAACGAGAATTTATTTAATTTTTGATTGTTAATTAATTGTAGTAGAAATAATATTATAATTGCCTTTATTAATTTTTTTAGCCACAACTTTCCCTACTTTCAATTTCGCTCAAATGCTAAATGGAAGAATTCAGTAAGGCATACTTTGGCTTTAACTACCAGTTTTGGAAAGCGTAGTACCATTAAAAGAGGAGGCTGCCGCTGGTATGTGAAGCCAACAGAGCAGTTGAAATTATTTATAGAAATTCAAAAAAGTTATAGCAAGAATCCAATTGGCGTCAAAAGTGCAATGTTAAATCCTGGTGAGTTGTAAAATCTCAATAGGTATTTTGTAAATGCGTATAATATAATACTGACTAAAAACTGACTAGGGAAATAAATGTAAACTTCTGGTCATAATGCAGTACGCAGTTAGGAGCAAATTTGCTCTAAAAATAGTTCATGTATAATTGAGGGTGGAATTTGGACCAGAAGTTAAAGTTAACATTAACTTCCCTAGTCTTGTAATTCTCGTCATCAGAGCTCACCTTAAAATATTTATATGTACTTTTGAAAATTTGAAATCATTATATTATTGTGAACTCATATTTAGAATGTTGGGAGCTAATGCAAAATGGGGCTTTACAACAATCCTACAACAATGGTCTGGATTCTGACAACGGTAATGGACATTGCACTGACACTGATGCTACTTCATCAGCACCAATTTCGCAAACTGTAAACTACAATAATGATTTGGGGTCCGGCGACGGCAATGGGCATCTCAGTGACGCTACATCATCAGCACCAATTCCAGATAATGTAAATTATTTTGATTTAAGGATATTATATTTAGTATTTGTAATGAATTAGTTAATTAACTGACGTTTTTAATTATAAAGATATCAAGTAATCATATCGACGGCTCGTCAAATACGGATACGTTAGGAGACAACGACAATAGCTCACCGGGAGTTGGAATAGTACATGACGAGGATGCCAACATTGATATCAAAGAAGAATGTCGTGCAGATGAAGATTGTCAAGTTTATGAAGATGGAGGTAACGCACCGTTCGTTATTGTAATTATGTGCCATGTTACCTTATACTGATAATATTTATTTTCTTAGATGGTTATTCGTCTACAGGTTATACGTCAGGACTAAACAGTAAGGAGCGCGATTACAGTCAGGACAGTAAGGAATTCTTGACTTTTTATGCAGCCGCATCATTATCCTCCCACGGCGAAAATCTAAATCAGCACACTGGTATTTCAAAACGCGACCCAGCAAAAATACAAAATGAAGAATTTGTGACAAGAAGACTGGAATCTTTTAGTGAATCCATTAGTTGTAGTGGTGCTGTGGAAAATGGTGAAGAATCATGTTCAGATGATAATTCAGAATTCATTCTTGGTAAAATATGTATATTAACTAGATTATGCTGGGTTACGTTAGATTATTATTTTACTGCAAATTCAATTTCGATAATCTAGAAATATTTCATCGTATTAGTAAATTATTTTTAAAGTTGGCTTAAAACACTATATTTTTAGGTGATCCACTTTTTGAACCAGTACTCCAGCTACCTGTATCGTCAAAGGATCCCAAAAAACGATCTATAAAAGTAAAACAGGGGCGGCTAAGAAGAAAACTGCTAAGAACGTATTTCATCGATCTTAAAAAGGAAATTCCATCTATTGCAAAATGTAAAACAGCTGCTAAGGTCAATATTCTTAATACAGCAACAGTATATATAAGTGGGTTAGAAAAAGAGGGGGAAAGTCTTGCAGTTAAAAAAGCCTCTTTGGAAGACGACAATGACATTTTAAAACAGAAACTATATAAATTAGACCGTGAGTATTTGTAATTCAAAGACATACGCTGTAAATGTTGTCAAAATGGATAGAAAACTTTTTTTATCTATTTCTTTACCCCCATTGACAAATAATAATATTATTTTTAGATTTTAGAATTAAATGTGACATTTAATTTTTTTAATTTTAATGTATAGTTATCTGTATTACTGTAATTAATAACTTAGTAGTAGCACGCATCAATAAAATGTCTCTTTGTAGGACGTGCATTTATTTGTGTTTCACCTCAATGAATCTGTTTCCCACTAATCAGCATATTGCATATTTACATAATTTTAATTTTGCAAAAATATATTTTTAAAAGTGCAAAATGGGTGTAATGGCTGAGAATATTTTTTTAAATCATAAATCAATCATCTTGCGTATTATATTCAATGTTCACAAATATATTTGTTGGGATTTTCCCAATTAATTACATTTTTACTACGAAAACGAAACATGCTTATTTATTTCAATGCCTACCTAACTATTATTTTTGAAGTGTTTTTAAATGCGATGAGAAATATTTAATTTTTATTCTATTATTCTGTTTATTTCCGCAAAATGTTTCGCATACACCTAAATACCTGATTGATTTCCTGCAATATATACCTGTACATCTTTTGGCAACCTGTCGTTTCGTCTAATTATTAGTAAACCGTACATGTAGAGAGTGAGTTGATAACAATATATAGCCTTGACAAGCGGGAGATTATCTACCAAGTCAAATTAGAATGTTCCAGCTGAAGTGCTAAACTGAACTGACAGTTCTTGGAAATAATAATACTAATCTACTTTCAATTAATTCACCTAATCCTGCTACTCAAATTGGAAAGGACGTAATGGAAACCGATAATATCCGATTAATACACCAGACTCGTCTGATACTTGGATTCTTCCTGATTTGGAAATTAGTTCAATTACAAATAATACGAAAATAAATAATGATGAGGAACCTGAAGTCCATCAAAAGTTACCTTCTACTATTTTAATTAGTTTCACTAGTGAGGATAAGAGAAGAAAAAATTATCATGTAACATCTGATATAACGGGTCAAGATTATCCAAGACCCCCACTGTCACATCCTTGCCTTATTACATTGGCTCTGAAAAATGGTTACCTCCAGTCCTCGGAAATTTGCGAGTTTATAAGGTACTTACTAAGGACGATAACTTATTTAATTTTTATTGTTAAGTAATTGTAGCAGAAATGAGAAATAATGTTATTTATTGCCTTTTATTGTTACTCTTTTTAGACACAACTTCCCCTACTTTCGCTCACACCCGAGTGAAAGATTTACAAGTTTAGTAGGCAATTCTTTGAGTGTAAATGCCAGTTTTGAAAAGCAAAAAGTGGAAGGAACAAAAGCCTTTCTCTGGAATTTGAATCCAGCAAAGCAGTTGAAAAGGGATATAGAAATTCAAAGATGTTATAACAGTAATCCGATTGCCGTCAAAAGTGCAATGTTAAATCCGAGTGAGTTGAACTTTTTGGATAATTACAATAGGAAATAGGAATTTTAAAGATGCGTTTAATAAACTTACTCAAAACTGACTATAGGGAAACAAATGTAAACATTTGGTCCAAATTCAGCCAGCAGTTATTAATATATTTTCTCTAAAAATAGTTTTTTCAGAACGGAGTGTTGAAATTGGACCAGAAGTTAACATTTTAATATATTTATAATTTTGGAATCATTATAATATTGTGAATTTATATTTAGAATGTTGGGAGCTAATGCAAAATGGAAATTTACAAAAATACTACAATAATGATTTGGACTCTGACGACGGCAATGTAAATCGCAGTGACGCTACTTCTTCATCACAAATTCCACATACTGTAATTTATTTTGATTATACGGAAAAGATATTTAGTATTTGGAATGAATGAATTAACTAAATAACGCTTTAATTATTTTAGATTTCCAGTGCTCTTATCAGCTGCTCATCGAATACGTTAGGAAACGACAATAATTACTCACCGGGAGTTGAAATAGTACAAGACGAGGATTCCGGAATTTCAAGTGTCAACATGTTAACGGATGAAGATATCGAAATTGAAATTGAAAAATTGAAAAATCGTATGCCGTAATAATCATAATAAATAATAAAGGCTAATAAATGATGTTACACAACCCCACAACTTGGGCTTTCATCCTAGGTAATTTTTATTTCTAGCAAATTGCAATTATTATAATGATGCATAATACATACCAATTATTGTCTTATGAAAATTAATTTAGCTGTTGGCAATGTAATTACGGAAATTGAAAAAGTTATTTATTGAAGTAATTATTTAATTATTTCTTTGAAGAATGTATTTTTACTTTTCCCTTTAATTTTACAGTCTAGTTAGCCATCAAGATACATAATTACATTTTTGTAGGTAAATTAATATTTCCCAGTGGCTTGCTGTCAAGCAGAAATGATGGAAATCAATAAACAGAAAAATTAGGATAGTGAAATTAAAAGTACAGAAAGCATTAAAAGATCGTAAAGAGGGGTAGTTGACAAATAATATCATAAAATGAATTGGGTTAATAATATTGTGGATGATTGTTGTATTGTGGTGGTGGTTGAGGATGTGGTGATGGTGGTGGGTAAGAGGACGACCCTTCATAATTATTGTTGCTGTTGCAGGTTCCCGAATAAGATCCTCCATATGAGTTGGAATTGCTGGGACAAGAGTCACTGATATAGTTTTGGAATGGGAAAGGATAAACTGGAGCCAAGCACTGCAAGAATCTGACTTCGTTGACATCAAAACCCATAGCAAGGATTGTATCGAGGACTTGAGAGGCAACAGATCTTTCTAAATAAGGTCGGGTTGTCGTCAGATAGTAATCTGAATAGTGATTATCCACACAGCGGTAATACAAGACGAAACTGAAACCGTCCGTCAGCACTATATTATCCGTTTCCGTAACTGCAAACAATTACGAAAATAATTAATAATAATTGCAATTGGGTAATCAGTTGCACACACTTAATTTTTAGCAGTATGGATAAAATATTAAACATTTTTGAATTAACAATTGAACAATTGGCATTTAATTACAAACTAAATATTTAAAAAAAACTATAGGTGCTTACACCACCTATAATAGACGACTTTTTAAGATTTTTTAAGATTTCCATTATTGTTGCAATAAAATAATTAATTTGGTGGACCAACCTTGAATTGTGACATCTGTGCCATCAGTGCCACTGCCTGGAACGTTGGGACAGACAAATCCACCATTGGCATCTACAGTGCACACTTGCTGGAATTGTCGACCATAACCATCGATATATGTGATTTCATCTTCGGCGCAAAAATAAGTGAGACACATTTCCTTCAGCTCTCTTTCTGATCGGGCTTCCCTTCCTAATAAAATATTTGCATATTGGCCATACCCCCAACAACTACCAGCGGTGACAAAGAGGGTCATTGGAACATCGAGCTGTGTATTGTATACAGTGATTAAATCATTTTCAGCTAAGTAAGAATTTTATAATTATTGGGGCATATAAAATGCATGTAAATATAATGTAAGCATACCCAAGTGGCATTGGTCTTCACAGGATCATTTATATTTGGAAGTGTTAAAGGATTTACGCAAGCCTTTGGTTTTTTACAATTCAGCGGTGCAAACTCCGAGTTGTAGTTATTCGGACAATTTCCGGGGTAGTTAGAATTTGGAGCTGGAGGAACGTATGGATATTCACGCTTTGTTCGTGGAGTGTCATCAGAATCAGAATCAGAAGTAGAGGTACCGCTGATTTGATATGCTACGGCTAACAAAATGCAAACACTCAAAATAGATTTCATCCTCAGCGAATCTCCGTCTTTTCCAATTGTTTCCTGAAAGCAAAAATTAATTATCAAAAAGAATGATTATTTGAATACAAAATAAATCAATTTCGTTCCATACCTTGTCTTTCAGTTGGCCAGCGAGCGATATCAACCTTTCTTTACAAAGATTTGTTAGACAATGTATTGCACTATTGCACACACGGCTTTTGCCGCGACTTTTTACGAGAGAAGCATTCTTTACATTCTCAAAAGATAGTGTGTTACGTGGATGAACGTATAAAAATGTACATCGAAGTAGAATATTGTATGGTTTGACATAGCGAAAACCAAAGTGCATGCCTAATACAAAAATTTGCAGCACTTAAAACCGAATAAGCATTCTTTTATTTGAATTATAAATTGTAAGTCATTAACTACCATCTGTAGTGTATATAAATCTTTATTACTTATAAATAATGATAGCTGCTAGGAATTTATTTAAATATCCTTCTTAAACACTCTACCAATTTAGGACAGCAGTAAAAATAATTACAGTACTATAATAATATGAGCATTTAATTGATAAAAATATGCAGGGATGCATATAAAGGTACTTGTACAATAGGAAACATTCTAAATATCTAACGATGTAATGTATAACCCAGTTTTGAGAGTTGAAAATTCCAATCTTAGGATTGTAGCGACAAAAGTAGCAATACAAAAGATCTTTGGTATGATAGTAATAAGTCCAACAAATTATGTGCGCAAAGAAATTTATTTATTTAAAAACAATGTGTATGTTGTAGCCAAAGTAAACATTCCGGGCAATATCGATATTGGCAAGGCATTTTCATCATTTTGGATATTAAAATTTTCAATTCATGTATAGTTTTTGAGTAGCTGAAACCAACCAAATCGTTTTCCGATCAAATTTAAAATACAGAATCCGAAAAATATATTTGAATGGAATTTTAACAAATTCACTTTTAATTACAATCATAATTTTCTAAAATATTAGGAAATGTCCTGCGAAAAGTATCTTTCGTCTGTATTTCAAAATTAATCGGAAAACGGTTTAGTTGGCTTCAGTTAAACTTTCTCAAAAATTTAATTATATGTATTTGAAAATGTTGATATCCAAATGGCCTAGTCAATATCGATATTGTCCGTAATGTTTACAGTGGCTACAACATATACATGCAATTCCAAAATCGGGAGCAAGAAATGTTCAAATCATCGTTAAATAAATAAACCTTACGAACATAATTTGTTGGACTAATTGCCAAAGAACTTTTGTATTGCTATTTTTGTTTCTAATTCCTAACGTCATCGTAAAATCAGTAATGTAAAGTAAGGATGAGTAAGAACAATTAACGTAAGGCAATTTGGTTACCAGTGACAGTAGTTTCTCCTACAAACATATATAATTTTTACTTGGTACTCAAATACTTAGCAGCTTGTAAGAATGCAATCTTGTAATCTACTTATTATGACAGTTTTGATGCTTGCTTATTTTCAATCATTAAATAACCATGAGAACTGATGCAATGCTCTTAAGGTTACCTTGACGAGTATATAAGTAAAACTTTCTAGATGTACTTGAAAACGGCTCACTCAGATAGGACGTT
>JAQFYC010005583.1:0-14047 GCA_034694165.1 Tomocerus mixtus
GTATTTGTATTTGTATATGGTATTTGCTTCTGCACTTCTGAATAAACTGAGGTACATACATTAAGATGAAATGACAGTGTGGCTGACGAGAAGAGAATATTTTCTGCACTCCACAAATATATAGTACAACAGAAGAGTTACTTATGTACTACTATACCAGTAGAGTGCTAAATAAAAGAAAACTTTTTGCAATAACTCCTTATCCTCGTAATACACAATAGCACAGCAGGATCCAATTGAAAGTACAAATACAACATTTTTCTATACGAATACGACTGAACTGAACTGACTGACTGAGTAAGAAGTTTAGTTGCAAAGATTGGAGATTTCTCTTGACACCCTCTAACAGGATACGCCAACATTCTAGAGCAATGCAAGGCAAGGTCTTGTAAAAAATCAATAGAAAGTTTAATTCAACAAGAAAATAACCCAGTAGGGACCCACACTCAGTGACACGGATAAAAAGATCCGCTAACACTCCATCAGAACCAAGTTACAACAACAAGTAAGCATTTGTTTAGACAAGTCGGAAGAAAATGACAATGGCAAGAAACAATAGTAGAAAAGTTATAGAAAACTTGGGAGAACACAATACTTATCTTTGTGAACAGTAAAACAGTTTGAATTTAAGGGACCCTATACCTACACAGCTTCACTACGAATAAACTTTGTTATCATAGAATTCATCTCTTTAACCATTTCATACAACAATAACGCGTAACGAGTACCTATGATTATGTAAGTGACCTACTTAAGAATTAATTTGCATTTTAAGGTAAATTAAATACCTAGAGGAAGAGCCATGAACATCAGAAGAAGTTCCATTGGAAGAATAAGCTGGATTTCGAGACGGGGAAGATTTTCGAGGAGGCAAGGGTGGAGGGATATTAGAATTTGACGTCACTGGAGCGGGTGTTGGAGTCAAGGGTGTTCCAGTTCCAGGTGTCACAGCTGAGCTATTCTCAATAACAATAGAGGATGACGAGGAGCTGTCGTCAACTAAAGATATGAGTGGCTCCACAGCCACAGTAACCATTTGATGTTGGATTTGTTGGGACTGGTGGTGTTGGTTCTGGTTCTGGTGGTGATGTTGGTGGTGGTGCTTTTGTTTGATGTAACCGATCCTAAGGCCATACTCTAACTCAGAGCAGTCTCTTCTAGATATTCGCGGTGATTCCCTTGGTGTCGTTCCGGGACTCCGACTTTCAGCCTGTAATAATGCAATAGAACCCAAACAAAATCACAAAGGACATTACGCAACATTACTCCACAATAAAAGTACAATCCACAATAGTTTCACCACTATATATGAAGTCATGAAGACAAGACAACTTCATGTGATGAAAGTAATAGCAGGCATGTAGTAGTATGTATTCCACATTCTTATTAGATACCAGGAGTAAGTATCTGTAGTACCATAATATACATTGTATTATTGCGAAAGGAAATAGTAGCAGTGGCTTAGACTCCTGTTTTCTCTTTCTCCTTATTTTTCTTCAACAATAACGAACGGGAAAGGGAAGGAAGATCTCCACTACTAAGCATTACCTACGTATAATAATGTTATATACATACATTCTACAGCACAAAACGTTACTTATTTGCTTCCGACGAGATCCCTACATCTCATTTCATCTCTTGTCCTCTTCCCTTGCTGCTATAATAAGAAAAGAATAAGAAAGTATCTTTGTATTCAACTCTCACATTCACATCTCTCCTGACTTCTCTCCTCTACTGTACTCATTATTATTACTCTTCTCCACTACACTACATAAAATTGTAGGTATATGTAGGTATTCTACCACTCGTAACTTGCTCTAGGCGCTGAGGTGCATAGATAGACACCAAAAATATCATCTTGGTTTGTCCTGGATTCGGGATGTTAAAGAAGATCTTCCTTTCTTTGCCTAACCACCTTTTACTCACTGTCTTCTCGTATACTATAAGTACTTATATACTCCATTCCGTACTCCATTTCACAAGTTACAAATATATTATAACCCATTGTTCTGTGTCTGCTGTAGTGTCAGAGCCTTTCCACGGTATGTAGCTCATTCCTTTCCTTTCTTTACATTCCGAAAGACCTCAAAAAATAAAAAAGACAGAAAAATGCCCCCATAGAGACTCACAAAAGATGGGAATATTAACATAGTCAACGACAATAAACAACTTCTATTCCCATTGTATGTTCTGTTGTGGCTCTATTGAACAATATAAAAAATAAAGCAACCCAGGCTCATAATTTATATATTTCAAAGCTATGCTATGTAATATGTATCTACTACGGATAACATAAGATAACAGAACGGCAACATCACAGAATACAAAATATAACATATTTTTTACATATACAATACAAACTTTGGACATAACGTCGTATCCCACTACTGTACAATACCATGGGTATCTATGCAAAGGAGGGAAGAAAAGATGTGAAGACGTGTAAAACAGTATGTAAAACTCATTTACATACAGGTAATACATATTCAGAGGGATAAAGTCTTGAATACGAAGTAAAAATGGTACGTACAGAGTCATTCAGAAGTCAACGGTTCTCATAGATTACATGGAGAAAGTACACATGTGCTAATCCCTATGGCGAACAGACTTCCAGTACTGCTGGGCAAAACCTGGAATAGTCCCTGTGTAGAGAATCTTATTGCGAGTAAATGAGCCAATTTGTAGCCAAATTAGTATAGGCTCGAAATTAAGTCTAAAATATTTTATGAAAATTCGTAATTGCTCCTCAAACACATTTTTAAATTTTAAATTTTCCACAAAGTTTCATAAAAATTAAAATCCCTCCCAATTCAATTTTTGGGAAAAATTAGATTTTCTGTTTTGGTTAAGCTTTGAGCAAAAATTAATGATGCAAAGGTGCTTGAGGAGCAGTTTCCGAATTTACAATATTAAATATTACGAGTCAGGACAAATTGGGAAAAAACGAAAGATTAACTTTCGACTTCCTTCTGTAAATCTGACCTTTGACCTACTAAACTTGCACCAATTTGGCTGCCAATTGGCTCACTCCCTGCCAAAAAGATTCTGTACACATACATTAGATCAAGTTTTGTCCAGCAGTTCTGGAAGCCTGTTTATCATAGGAAGCTACAAATGTGCACATTCTCCATGTAATCTAGCAGGACCGTTTACTTCTGCGAATGACTCTTAAGTGTGGATACACGTGCACACTACTACAGCTAAAGAAGTGGACAGACTTATCTTAAAAATTCCTGGACAAAGATGAATTATTTCCTGAATTCAGACTACCACCTATTTAATGCCTAAAAATATCTAAAAAATCTCACCAGAGTTATTTAAACTATCGTTAGCAATACAACTAGGTACCTACCTAGGCACATGTAGGTACCAGGTACTCTAATAGACGCCACGCATACTTGGATCATTTCTTAATTAATCGTTACTGGGTTTGAGGATCTTGCTATTACAAAACCTAATGACTTTAACTATTAGAAACCAACTAATCTAACTACCTGACTTTTATTACAAAAAGCATTCAATTTTTTTTAGGGAGGAACAAGTTTTAGAGGTAATTTTAACATGTATGTGTATATGAGTTACTTGCCTAAACAAATTAATACGGTTGAGAGATGAAAATGACAAGAGATATGAGATGATAATAATTTGAGGTAGTATAAGTAGGTAAGTACTACAAATGATGAAGTAAGAGGTAAGTACGGAGTCGATAAAAACGAATGGTTAAATATTACTTTAGACAGGGACTCAGACCAGACTATTTGGGGGTTGGTTAGTGTTAGGGTCGATAGCAATAAAGAAATATTGGTAGGTTAGGATACTATAAAAGGTATAGTGGTATACAAAAGATAATGTACTTGTATATTTATAAGAGAAGTTTATAAAACAACATCTACTTTACAATTTAGTTCAGGTACGTGAAACACTTTGAACATGAAATACATACTACACATGAAACATGAAAGGTAGAACAAAACAGACAGATATATTGCTTACTCGGCTTTCTGGAGTCTCAGAGCGTGGAGAAAGTGCGAGGGCTTGCAAGGAATTGTTGACATGACTCCAGTTTCCTGCATCCTGCAGAAATATCCCCGATTTTTACCACCAAATGTCACATAGAGAACATTGCATTGTATGTACAGGCAGCAAACACAATACAAAACGAAAAGGCTGATGCTCTCACTCACTGAGTGTATTGTATTGAATAAAGGATGTGGCCAAGAAAGCGTCCAGAATGTTAACTCACAACATTATCATCAATGTCAACTACTTAGGTTATATACATTACTCTACTCTATCTATATAAATAAATAGTCGGGACATTGCATTATTGCTATTGGTACAAAACATACCTACGTACAAAATCACGCCAGAATCAGGTACAGGGATGCGGGATAGGTATTGCTAATATTCTACTGCAAAATACTGGTAATACTTCTTGGCTTGGCTAGTCGAGTTGACTACATCAGAAATCTTACTTAATGTTCAGAGTAGTATTATGTTTATGTATGTACATTTTGGGATGTATGCTTTTATATTAGGTATCTATAATGATTTTCTATCTGTAGTTATATAACTTACGGATGTAGTAGGTATGAAATTGGTATATGATATAGAAAATCTAGCTTGATGGATATAAAAGACGAGATCAAGAGGAAATCAATCCTGTTTAGATATCACTAGAGACTACTTCACTTCTACAAGTATAAAACCATCTAGCACATCACGATCAGCATGCTTTTCAACTCAATTCACTACAACAAAGGTCCGTATCATTGGACATCACATCAACAGAGAGGACATCGAGATTCCACTCGCAAAGCAATGTCCTTCCCTTATTGCTGTATTAGCCTGGCTTGGCTTGACTTGACTTGGCCTGTCTACTCATCATTATCATGGAGGAGACATGCTGTATGCAAGCTACATTTTTTATGAGTTCGCTAAAGCACAGTATAAGGGATCTACTGATACTTACAACTGCGAAATAACAAATTGGATGGAAACAAAACAAGTCACAGCCAACCATTAAGTTCCCCCTCTCTCCCTTTTTCAAAACATGCAACAATTAAGTCGACAATACAGTACCCTGACTAACTGGAACGTGACCATTCGGTACACGACCCGGATCAAACTATCCTTATAAAATAAAAGGTTACTATACTATATCTAACGTTAAGTTAAGTGCTAACAAGTTTTCAACCATTCTTTCATTAACATCATCTTCTCGATTGTTTAGCTTACGCATGAGTTATTGCATTCCATTAAACTGAGATTCAAGATAGCATAAAGCAAGGCAATCAACTGTAACATTCTTATCGTTAGTTGGTCCCATATGCTGTAAACATCATGTTGATGAATAAAAAATGTGTATCAGTACTATCTGAATATTAGCAGGTGATAGAGTGATATCCATAAAATACATACATATTACGTACTGTTATATTTAAGTCCGGGCCGGAAATATGAACCAATAAAAAATTATTAGAGAATTGTAGAAGTATAAGTGATCGTGCTATATAAACTTATTCCAAAACTAGGTAACATCGCACAATTATGTTAATACTATACGTATACAGATGTAAACCTCAGATCATAGGATATAATGGACCAAAAATCGAAACGAGATGTGGATACGTATTAGAAAAATATTAATGTTTCATAGTTTCATTGAAAACTGTACAACAAACTGGCTTTTTTTCTCATTATGTGTACAACTTTTCCAAGCCTATGGCTTTGTCAATGTCAAGCTAATTTGCGTTGAAAAGTAATCCAGTCCCAACCAAATTCATGGTATATAATGCACTTAGGCATGCTTATAAGCTGGCTAAAGCTAAACCATAGTGCATATTCCGTTTCATTTATGTCTTAAATTCGATACTATGTGCATTTATACAACCAACGTCATAAGTCATAACGCCATAACCTGCGTAGAAGAGACGAATGGCAAAAGCTTACATTTTAGCACATTATTCATACTTTTGATATAATCCGCTCAGTGGGGAACCAAAAACGATCAGAATATTATGTCAATCTATGTCGGAAATTCATATCTCTCAATCAACTGGCTATGAATATACTTTTGCACAATGTTAAGATGTTAGGGAGTCGGTTCGGAGGTTATTGCTAAAGGATTGATAATTACACAAAGGTAGAACACTTCACAGTTACTGACATCAAACTATACCTTGTGTATACAATTGTTAAGTAATTCTATCAATTTGGCATATTCCAGTCGATTTATTTATACAAACACTATTACTTTGATTTTCTTCTAATATAGCTACAACTTTATCACTTTTAACGCAATCCATGATGGCTAGGATCCGACGATGGGGCGTTTATTTTTTCCTGAGTTACTCACGAAGTCACGAGAACGAACTTTGTATGAGTACATCTATCTTTTTAAGATCTAAATATTTATTATGCTATGCATCGCATCGTGTCCATTTGGCCCATGAATTCTAGCAGAGAATTTATCCTTTAACACTTGAGAGAAGAAATTTCTTCAAGAAATTTAAGAAGAAAGAAATGTCTTACACGAAAGTGCTTATTATAACATAACTTTATCTTTTTAACATTCTCTATATAGTCCTAACAGATCACGTACTGTATAAAAAAGAAACTGCATTCGTCCTTCAACTCAAATGCTGTATCTATGTAATTAATTCATCTTTCCTTGTCTATCAAGTCTAGTACTGGCTTACTGACAGGGTGTAAAGTGTAAAAATCTACCGGTACAGACATAACAATAAGCTATCAATTAAAAAGCCATTCCTTCAAGATGGACACAGGTATTCGTTGAAATTTTGAGCTTTTGCCGATTGAATAACATATCATCTTTCGCAATTTACTGCTATGAACTTTTCCTGATAAGTATTGACCCTTTAATCTTTCGCAAAACATTTTTTGTAAATGTGCATAGCTTTTTCATGAGTATGACCTTTCCATCTTCCAATGTTAACAAACTGCTTAGCCAAGGATTATATTTATAAATAGTCCGAATGAAATAAACAAGAATGGATTTAAGCAAGGTATAAAGATAAACAACTAAACAAGCAATGCATATAAGTATGGATCAACCTCCGCGATAAAATCTATCTGTATAACTATTTAAACTTTAAATATTTACGTTACGTAATCTACGACCCCACGATTTACAGACATGACGAAACAAACATGTGTACGTGTAAATAATAAATAAAATGAGTTGAAAACATAACTTCATTCAGAAAAAGCTTAACTAATAATGACTTCAAATCAGCCCTGAGAGATCGACACTAAGAAAAAAATAATTACAGCTTTCAAAAAACACTTAGGTAGGTAAATTTTTGTGAATATTTACTAGCATTCCGAACTTTAAATAATCATAATAATAATTGTAATGTTATTCATTATCATTCATTAATTACTAGAACGTAACTAATAATAATCATAATGGTGATATAAATAATCACGTTAATTTCACAATGCAATGCAGCATGCGATAAACAATAGTTTACAATAATGAATTAATACTAATAATAAACTGTACACATTATGTGATAAACTTGAGTTGGCTAATTATATTATGTAGAAAGCATTAATGCTTTTGACATCATATCATAATTACAAAGCTAGGTATGCTACAACTACATAATATTCATGGTATGTGTTAACGTAAAGTAAATAGTTTACTTTGCGTGTGTATGTGTACAGTGTTGTATAGTATAAGGCTACAAAACAAACAAAGCTATTAAAATACGGCACAAATGATCATCCCCAATCCTCATTAACAATATAACGCAAATACTTTATACTTTATACATAGTGTAAATTACTTGGGTAATTATATATCTTAAAATCTAAAATACAGACCCACAACTTCAAAATCAACAAGGCAAACAGTCATTCATGGTGATTCATGATACATTCAACTTCATTCCCCATTCAAAAGTTTCAGTCGATGAGGTATCTCATGAATGAATGATCAATACGCGTCGTATTTCAATACACAATGAAATTGTGGTATTATAATATTATGTTTAGGCAGATAATCGTACGTAAGACCAAACGAAATAGTTGTTAAATATTGTATACTAACTACTTTTGTTTTTCAACTTATTAATCTAAACATGCATATGAAATTGTATTATAATAATAATTGTGATGATACAGGTAAAGTGTGTAGTTTGATGTATGTGAGCTAAATCTATCGGTTGTACATTAAATTTTCTGAACTGAAGTAATCTTTTCTGATACATTCCTGTGTCTAGAGGTGTTTAATATATTCAGCATGCAGTATAGAATATGAACAGTTTCAGTTATTAATTGTAAAGTTGATCATAGATTATAACTGTTAATTAGTCCAATTGACTAGGATTTAACTTCCTTGTTACTACATTACTTGCTTCATTTATTACAAAAGGCACTGACACAGAGATACCCGCTAGGGAGTAGACTAGCGAGTACAATTTAATAATCTGTTAACGTAATATAGCCTAACAAACTACGCCTAATTTTTCTTATTTTTTAGATCAATGAGAAAATAATACCTATGTAAATATGAGGATTCTGAAATCTGCCGGAGAATTATAATCTGTCTGTCTGGGATGAAAAATGGTACTTTCGGTCTTAAATGATTCAATGTCGATAGGAGTACATCAACCGGACAAAGGCTTTAAAACTGGCAGATTCTAGATCTCATAATTATCAGTTCTACTCATTGTTCTAGTAGTCTTAACAAAACATATATATATTATGCTATGATTCAAAACTAACATGAGTACACTGGCTTTAATATTAAGACTAATAATACAAGCTAAAGTTGTGAATATTCAGGAATATTTTAAGTGATTGTGATGTGAGTGTTCCCTGCTCAGTACCATCATTAACTTAATCAGTCCTGAAAGCACAGATTTCATAATCAAAGGCTTCCTACGAAAGACTGGGGAAAGTTATTGACAGGCTGGTAAACTATGTTCTATAAAGCCCTAACATACATTCCCAAAGGGCTTGCATAACTCAAACAATACCTACAGCAATAATCGAGAGCATACAAACGGCTAATGTAATAGTATGTGTTGTGCAGTAAAATGTGAATATGGTATAACATATTTTATGTGAATGGTTAACCTAATGCTTTTTGATAAGGTGAACAGGAGAAGCAAAGTAAAATATTCGTAAGGACAGAAACGTAATTATTAAATTTATGTAAATATGATCTCATCTCGGTTATGCAATAGGCAAAATAAGGCTGAAAGCTCCCATTATAATACTACTTACACTATTGCAAAACCGAAAAATAGATTTAAAGGGGCACATTCAATAGACAAATCAAAAACAATAAGTTATTGAAACAACACAACACTAGCAAACATACAAACGAGCAAAACCCAAAACGTGCATCAAGAAGATGCAATCACAGGTGAGTGTTGTAGGTGATGCTCATCTACCTCATCGTCTTCGTCCAAATCGACCAAATTTCCTGTTGAACCAGCCTTATGTTGTCTTCTAGGGTCGAATGGATCAACAACAATTGATTCCGTACCTTTAATCTCAGCTCTACAAAATGGACATCCTTGCCCTTCCGATTCCTGAAAAGTGAAAAAAAAATTAGCTTCTCATTTTTAGCTCAAAAGTAACTACTTAACTACCAAGATTATAGAACAGACTGTCATACTGAACAGAACTATTTAATCTGTCAGAAAAACCCTTTAACTACTCACAACACACAAATTAGAAGCATATTTATGTTTGAGCCAGGCAATACTGATTTATTGATGATATTTAGCTGACCGTACAGGAAGCTGCTATTATTGAAATACTGTTCTATGCATTATAGACATCAAGACATTCCCATTATTCAATTTATGATCTTAATCTTAAATAAGTTTAAAAATAAGAGAACATGGATTTAATGTAATGTATCTTTTGGTTCAATAAGCTCTACATGGGGAATTCACGACGTTATTAGAGCTAACAAGTACAAAATAAATACAAACAATGTAAGTAAATATGCTACGAATTTTCACTCGTTTATTGGGAGTGAAAAAGATGTTTTGCTAAATTGGCTATTTGGGGTAATATTCATTTTTACTTACTAACATTTGATTTGATCTCGCTCACTGAAGAAAAAAAGTAATACTCACCTGCCATGAAGTAAGACATGGAGTACATAATAGATGACCACAGGGTTCGATACGAATATCTTTGTCATTTTCAGCACATATTTTACAAAGCTGAAAAGTTGAACCCATTTCACAATATAGTTCGTACTGTTCTTGAGTAACTTTCACATGATCTTCAGGTGTCAGCTGAACTGCGGACGATAAGTCTGGATTATTATTTCTACCATCCGGAAACAAGTAACTGAAAACAAGTAATAAGTTGTAAGTAGGTAAGTGCTTTGATACGATTAATTTGTAAACATGACTATTTTAGGAAACATTGGGAGGCTAATAAAAGGGAATTGTATTTGTATACCAAACGAACTTTCCAAAAACCACAATAGTTTAGTATATACAATAAGCGAGTCAACCCACTGACTATGATTATGGTTTATAACTTACAATCCTTCTCTGAATCCGTCTAGGAGAGCTTGGCACAGAGATTTGTTTTGAGGAATAGTCTGCAAAATGTTCCCATCACTTGTCACATAGCCTATTGCCCACTGGCCCAATCGAGTACAACTAAGTCGAAACACGTAACTGCAAGTTCAAAAAGATATCGTCATTAAAATCCAATACATTATTATGTTAGTCATTTAACCACTATTAGTCTGAACATTTTACCTTCCAGGTTTACTGATGTACATTTGTAATCTAGCTTTCACTTCATCATACGTTAAAAAGGCAACATATCCAGGGTGCGTTACGGCAAGAATTTGCCAATTTCTTAGTAGAGTAGACCATGGCTGAAAAAGTCTACAACAAATCGATTGCTGAATTAACTTCAATCCTTCTCCGTTTCAAGTACAGCGCAACGTAATTTTTAATTTTGTAGTGTAATTTCAAATTTTAAAACGAAAACTTTAATGAAGCTACCTGGTAAAAACATCAAATTCAAAATTTGAAATATAATCGTTGCAAGTAAGGTCTATAGTTGACTTAAGAGCCATGGCTTCCAGTCCTGTGCTGATTGGATGAACAGCACTCAGAGTCTGTCGAAAATGTTTCCAAGATACAGTGGTCCTGAAAAAATCAAATTTGTACAATTAAACACCACTCCACAACATTTTAAGCAGGCATGTTACCTTCAATAAATAAAATACATGCATTACATATATATATATTTTTCATGTAAATATATGTAACCAACCTGTTTCCAAAAGAACTTTTCCAGAATTCGGCAGCGTCTGATTTTGTTATACGAAATTGATCTCCCGTAAAAATTCCGTTAGGAAATAGAGCCTTTAGTTCACTTAACATGTGGCTAAAAACTAGACTTAACTTTGTTAAGTTACGCCGGTAGTGTGAAGCTTCATCAAACATTTTTTCTTTGCCCTCCTTAAATAACTTAATGGCTTGTTTGCATTTGCTCATCTGGTTTTCGATGAAAAGCCTGAAGTATTCATTATTATTGAGAGCTAACAGTTTATCTTCATACTTGG
The DNA here is from genome assembly GCA_034694165.1 of Tomocerus mixtus. Lineage (NCBI taxonomy): Eukaryota > Metazoa > Arthropoda > Collembola > Entomobryomorpha > Tomoceridae > Tomocerus > Tomocerus mixtus. The sequence continues at coordinate 11,585 of JAQFYC010005583.1, forward strand.
AATAAATTAATCGTAGATGTTGGTACGTATCTGGTAAAATGTCTAAAATGAATGGTGGCGAATTTTTTAAATTCATTTTAGTATGTTGGCACAGTTTGACCACTTTATCCATTAATTTCCATGTCTTTTCTAATGTTCTCTTGTCAATGGTGAGCTTTGGAGGGGCCATTGCTTCCGAGAAGGCTCCATGAATTTTTGAGAACAACGACGAAATGTTGTTCTGCGATGCTGGGAGCCTCGTATGTGCCCGGTTATTACCCGCCATTCCTCTAACTTTCATCTCTTCATTTCCTACGTAAAATAAAAGCAATGATTACTTGAAAATTAGCAACTTGACATGTGGTTCCACATAATGTGTTTGTTTTTAATTTTAATTTTTAAACTATGGACTACGCATAGCGTTTTTACTAAATCTTATCCTAAAGCTGTAGGTCGATATATCGGTAATATTTATTATTTACCTATTGTATTAACAGGAACTCTTCGTTTAATAGATTATTTTAATGTTTATACAACTTATTGGCTATACTTAACATCCATTACAATTACTAGATTAACAATTAGCCAAGTACCTTATTGATACAACGACAATGACATATCAATAGCTGAAAGAAACCGTAGATTTCAATTTTAATTACAAAAAGAATAGTTCCTCCAAGTTCCTTCATTCAACATTAAAATTCCAGTAAATACAGCACGGGAATTAGGGAATATCCCAAAAATTGACCTTTAGCATACTAGCCTTTGATCTTTAGCCCATATTTTATTTTTTAATATTCCGTAAATCCGATAATTCATTAAACTGTATATTTGATATTTGTACTGTGTTTGTTACGTAAGTGGAATCAAAAATTAAATGTAGAAGCGAGTACACACAATCAACCCACAAAAATATTGTTCCCACTGAAATGAAAACTATTACATTAACTAATTACATGATTCCCAAACAATTTAATTAGCATTTATACTAACTATTTTTGATTTAAGTAGTGTAGTTTTAGTACAACAGTAAGCCAACAGTCATTGACCATTTGACTGACACAACACAGTGGATTTTGTGAATGAAAGGAATGTTTTGTAAACATTAATTCATTAATTTTTACTAAGGATAAAATATTTAAAATGTGGACTTACAAAATTCAAAATTGATATGTGGCACCATTTCCTTCTTTGTTAGTTGTGAGTGACAGTTTAGCAGTTGATATGAATGAAGCAAAACTGTTGTCGATAAAGTCCAACTTCCGCAGCTCCGCGGTCAGCAGTTAGTAGTTCACCTCTCTTCCTCTTCACTCGTCTACTAAAGTCCTAGTCCTAGTCTACTCTTCATTCAATTCTTCGCTAAAGGATGATTTTTTACAGCACTATTATACCATTCATTCACCATGTTTATTTAATACAAGCATCATAGTAGTGTATTCTTTCATACAAACTCTATTCTATATAGAAATACAGCAGATACACTAAAGTTTGTTAAGTTAAAGGTGTACCCCCTGCTAAACTTACTACAGTATGTAAGTATGAGTTCTACAAAAGCTCTACTACTTATATTATATCCAATTATAACTTATATAAATTATAGCGTGATATTGCTAGATGCTGCATTTATGCTATGCTGCATACCACATAGCTTTAGCCTAACTCAACTACATAACAGAGCAGAGAAGAGTACACTATTACGTAAAACAACAGTTTTGTGTAATAACGTCTATAGATATTATATCATACTTATAGGTAGTTTTAGTATACTTTGGAACGTATGTCTACAAAATACACTTAAGTGTAGGTATTTATGTATATACCCAGTGATAGGTATATATGTCACTGGCTAGCTAGAGCTTTCCACTGCTCTGGACGAATCCGCCGTGCCATTTGCAAATTACGGTCTGTCATGTTAATTTATTATTGGCCTGTGTTTCATGTAAAATGTTAATGCAATTAACAGACAATTTGATTAATGCTTATATACTAGTTAAACGTATTAGTTATTAGGTAATGTATTATGCAGTGTTACATATGCTGGCATAATTTTTTAAGTGTACCTCCTGCAATAGTATCTTAATACTTATAGCCAGCACCACAATAGCAGAGAGAGCTATTAACTAATACTGATTAAATATTATGTTCCAATTTTGGGTAGTTTCTTACTATCATCTGAAAACAATATACATACAGTGTACTGACTACCACCGTCGTAATATATTACTGATTGAAGAATAAAAGAGAGGATACTACTTAGGATAAAAGAGAATTAAAGACAGTAACTACACTATATACAGATAGTTAGACAAGCTCTGCTAATAATATATCGATACCCAGTTATGGTCCCAGAATTCAAGTGACTCGACTCCACGGACCAGCCTAACTGCAAGTACCTAGTGACCTAGCCGGCCTAGAAGCCTCGGACGTATTTAGCTATAGTTGAAAGAATATTACGTAACTTACGTATAGGATATAGAATATATG
>JAQFYC010005584.1:0-14044 GCA_034694165.1 Tomocerus mixtus
TTTAGGTCAAAGCCAAAAATATACACAGTAGTTAGTTACGATCGAGGCTTTTGATTAAAAATGAAGGTGAATTCTTCTACACATGCATAATGTGTCTTGATGTTGTCTTGTCTATGTTATGTTTATACATCTTATAGAGGTTCATGGCTTGGGGAAGCTATAGTTATAAGTTAAGTCAAAATTGAATGAATGGCATAAGGTCAATAATATTGATCTGCAGGTTTGTAATTCTACGATGAGTGGGACTGCACTACTAAATTAGCATTGCATTGTGTAAGTTTGGCTTTGGCTGCATAAACTGTAAATAATTGCATTTTCAATGTCTGCTTTGTAATTTAAATGCAAAGGAGGATTAAAATGACATAATGGTGCATTCACAATAGATATTTATTTATTTTTAATCAAAGATGATACAAAGAAGCCTATGCGTAATTATGAAAGTATTTAGTATGTGTCAGTGCCATTATTGTTTGTATTCTGGAAAATTCGTCTGTTTTAGAGGAAGCAAAAATGCTATACCTTAACTACTCAACATATTATGATACACCTTAACATGCATTAGTGAGTAGGGACGAGGGGTAATCATAATTTCAGGTATATTTTGTATGGATTCGAAAAATCGGTCCATGGTAGTGTAATTACAAAAAGAAAATTCTATAGTTATAGTTTATACCCTTTGCAAATGATTCGCACACAAAATTTTTATGCAGACCTTTTTGCGTACCATACCATACATACGGAAGTACGGATGTTACACTAATTGATCTAAAAGAAACATAAATCCTTTCTTTTATGCAGTGACATTGAGCAGCTGCTCAACTTTCGATATCTAAAGTATTTTGTCTTTGGATTCTTTCCACAAAACTAGACTGTCAATCTCGAAGATTGTGTGTGTCTATAATGACTACTGAAAGAACAATGGGTATATAATAAATGATATAAAAATCACAGTGTAAAGGAGTAAGAAATTGAACTAATTCTGTTTAAGTTAATTAGATCAAGCCAAGCATTGTTTTTTGTATGCATGTTAAGCAGTTGTAAAATTAAACCGGATAATCTTATTAGTCATATCTACTTAAAGCTGTACTCTGTACTATACTGGGAGGACTGAGAGTTTGTATACTTACTTTTCTTCGTTAGATATGCTTAATGCTATATAGTAATTACTGTATCCATAAGTATTGTACATTATAAACAAGTACAGATCTTTGAACATATTTTGTGTCCCTGTTTTACTAAGCCTACTCTTTATAAAAGAAGGACTGCTCTGTCAGAGATTGTTTCAGACATCTAGGTAAACTGTATTGTGTCATAGGATGTGCTGGTGAATGAAAGTTGCATGTACCTGTAATTAGATACGATGTGATTGATGCGAAACCATTGATTTAGAAGGGTTAGGTTGAGTTTTCATGCTCACATAAATCGCCAATTACCTTAAAGCTAAATACATACAAAATGTGACATTAATGTTGAGTAACATTTTTCGCTTCAAATATTTTGTACAATGAAACTGTTTTGTGTTGCAGAGGACAAAAACATCGAAGGAGTTTTTCAATCTAAGCAACTTCAGGCGGCTTTCCGTGGGAAAGCTGCTGTTGACGAAATAATGGTGATTTTGAAAGAAGTGCCGAACCCAATTGAGGAGGATGAAATGCCAGCAACCCACAATCCTTTGGCTATTGAGCTATTCTCACAAACTTTACTTATGCTCGGATCTAAAACACTGACTCATGCCTTCTCTGCTATCAGCAAATATGTTCCTGTGTTTAAGGTTACTTTTATTGATAAATGCATATTGTTCTAGAAAATTAGAATTGCTTGAGAATTAATTAACCCTTTTTTGTGTTCTATGCAGGCATTGGTGGAAAATCAGGATGGTCAGATATGTGTCCTGAAGTCGGTGTTTGATGTATGGAGACATGATACTCAAATGATGGCTGTAGTTGTTGATCTGCTTTTAAAATACCAAATAGTTGAATGCGCTGCTGTGGCTAACTGGGTTTTTATGAAAGAGATGACTGGAGATTTTACAAGGTTGGCTGTCTTCATTATAAATTCATTACGAATTTTTATATTGTAACTGGGGAAGTTATTTAAAATGGATTTTGATATTTTTGTAGAATCTACTTGTGGGAAATTTTACATTTGACGATTCGTAAAATGAACAAACACGTAACCAGACTCAATTACGAGCTTGGCGATGCGAAGGAAAAACTTCGACGAGCAGAAATGAATTCAAGTGACAGCGAGGAAGAAGAGGGGGACACTCCTAAAGAGAAGGACGTCAAAGATATTCCTACAGAAGAGCAGGTTGAAAAGATGGAGGAAAAGTTGGAAGTAGCCCAGGCAGACCAGAAGAATCTATTTTTGATTGTTTTTCAAAGATTTATTATGATTTTGTCTGAGCATATTGCTCAGTGTGACACTGATGGAAAGCATTTAAGCACTCCGTGGTACCGATGGACTATTGGACGTCTTCAGCAAGTTTTTATGCAGGTATGATATTTAGATAATGTAATGGTCATTTATCTATGTAAAATTGGCTGTATTGTAATTTTAAATACGAACAATATTTTCAGCATGCAGAACAAGTGGCTCAGTACAGTTCTACTTTGGAAACACTGCTTTTCACTCAAGAATGGGACAAGAACATTTTGGAGATATTTCATCAGTTCCAGGCTTTACGGGCTTAATTATATGTTTTAAGTGTAAACCTATTGTGTGGGTAGATTAGAGTAGACCTTCCTATTAATATTTAATTAAAAATCATAACGGTAGATTCAGAATCGGATTGGGCAGCCGAGGTGAAGCCGCAGTGTCCAACTCATTCTGATCCGACCTCTACTCGTTTAATTATAATTTTTGTCATTGCAAATTCTTACGTTTGGTTTCCCCTTGCGCCAGAAGTCGTGTGATTCAATGACAAAAATTATTTAAATGCTTGCACTTGGCATATTATTTGTCGGCATACTTTGATGAACTAATAAAGGCTGTACTTGACTGCTTAGGAAATTGGATGTGCGTACTTGGTTAATTAACACTAATTTTTTTGATCTCTGAACTGAACTTATTATGTCTAAGAAAATCAAAACAAGTTTATTTGTCATAAACATTCACATGTATCAATATTATAGTATATTAAGATAGGCAGTACAGTATTTCAGATATTCCAGCTCATTTAGTTTTGAGATACACACAATCATCATAATATTTTTATATAGCTAGCCTTTTATGATTCTCCCGTTTGCCATTGCATTAGCTGCCATTCCGTTTAAACTCCGTTCCTTGTAGTGGACACAATTATTTGGAATGCTTTGCAATGAGTTCCAGGATATCTTTCACGTCATCTTTCGATCCCAAGTAAATCGGGGATCGGGCATGGATGCCCGTTGGCTGAATATCCAGAATATTAATTTTGCCATCACTTGCCACACCGCCGGCTTGTTCAATTATGAAACTCATTGGCTTGCACTCGTACAAGACTCTCAACTGTACATTATAAAAGAAAATTATATTTATACTGACAATTAGCCAAATGTGAGTGTACCTAGGTAGTTAGTTTCTGTAAGTGCAAATGTCTTTATTTATGTACCTTGCCATTAGGGGCATCTTTAGTGGCAGGGTACATAAAGATCCCTCCATATTTTAGTGTACGATGAACATCAGCAACCATTGATCCTATGTAACGGGCTCCGTAAGGTTTTCCATTCTAAAAAGAAACATTACATGAAGAAAAAAAAACTAGTTTATACTACTATCTAGACTTATCCTTTTCAAATAATTAATTACTGCAGGATTTTTCTTGGAGTTGACGTATTCGACAATTGCAGCATCCCAAGTTGCTGCATATCCTTCATTAATGCTGTAGATTTTTCCTCTTGCAGGTATCTTCATTTCATAGTCCGTTAGGATAAACTCTCCAATTGCCTAAAACAAGTCTCATTTAGGCTAACCGAACTTAACATGCTCATTTAGTTTACGTGTGTATTTATGTTACTTACTGGGTCAAGCATGAACGAATGGACCCCATGTCCAGTAGATAGCACAAGTGCGGTTGCAGATCCGTAAAGAGCATAACCAGCGGCCACCATATTTCGTCCAGGTTGGAGAGCATCTTTCACTGTGGGAACCCCTTCTGAAGTTTTCCTAATGATATTTATTTATCTCATTATAATAACTATTTAGGTAGCAAATGACTCTTTTACAATAATCAGCAGTAGCACTTACTTGTAAATACCAAAAATTGATCCAATTGAGACAAGGCAGTCGATGTTGGATGACCCATCCAGTGGATCAAAGCAGACAATGTATTTTCCTTGTCTTTCGGTTTCAACCTGAAAAGGGTTAACAAAAATTGTTTATGGCTCAACTTGGTTAAAGCCTTTATTAAACCTATGCAGTTAGGAAATTCTTACTTCTATAATGTTTTCGTTTTCCTCTGAAATCAAAAGGCAAGTGGTGAATGAAGATCGGAGTAAATTGATGAACAAGTCATTAGAAAGGACATCCAGTTTCTTTACTTCCTCTCCTTGGACATTTGTTTCGCCAGCAATGCCATACCTTGATTAGTAATTAGAAAATGTAGCAATTTAACACATCTTTATGACTTCTTGTGTACAAATTACTGTTTTAAAGGAACTCTTACAATTCTATAAAAATATCGGTGTAGCTCTCTAGTTAATAAATATTTTAGCATGATCGTGTGTTGCATACAGGGTATTGAACATTACTGCATAAATAATGCTTAAATACTAATATTCACACAAAGCATAATAAGGTTACTATAAATCATTACTTACAGCTTGGCAATACCGGCTTTTCTGACGGCGGATGAGATTGCTTTAACCGCAGACTGAATAGTTGACAGAAGTAGTGTAAGATCACCCGTGGCATCCGGTGCCCTTCGTCGCTGTTCAGCCAAAACAAATCGGGTAAGTGTCATGCAATTGGTATCAATTGCTTGCCCGGTTCCGGAACTCATTTTTAGTTCTTAAAATCTGGAGAACTTAGTGCTCTTGGAATGTATGTACTAGTATTGATGGCGGAAGGATTGTATACTGTAAATTGTATCTGCTTCGATGGAGTTTTAATGGAATACTAAGTGTATGGAAATTAAAATTGATATTAATATATACGCAACGTGTTTATGTCACTCCACAGTATCGGTCGGTAGAGTAGATTTGATCTGTCTTATCTTAGTGACATTTGTAAGTTAAATGTAATCTTGTTGTTGAACCTGGGCTGTTTATTGGGAAATGCAAGTTGTTAGTGGACTTTGACTTTAGTAGCGTCTCTTGGAGTTTACCTTTGGACTATCTATAGCTCCTAAGGCGGACCTAAAGAATTCCATCAAAATAAATTAATATTTAGGTAGACAATAATGCAGGAGATGTATATGGAATGAATATGTACTGTATGTAGTAGTATATGTATGTAAGCACATGTACCTCACGTTTAGTTTATGCAAAGCTCTTGTAACTTCAACGGTGTTATTATGTAGACTAAGTACGTACGTAGTCTACGTATTTACTCTATGTACGTGTTAAACTTAAAGTGATTTGGCCCATTACTTGGAAGGGAAGAAGGCAGTTATACTTAATGTGTATTTAATGTGCACTGAGTTTGTAATATGAAATATATGTGTAGCATAACATAAACAAACGTGACAATTGGATGTGACAATTAATAATATCTTTACATATATATTTCTCAATTGCTCTTAACTTTAACTTATTTATGTATCATAAATAAGAATATTATAGCCTTTGAACCCTTTTGCTTGCTTGGAAAAATACATGTGTACACAAATTGACTTTTACAAATATATGTACATATACAATGAGAATAATATTTGTGTATATTTGTATGAGCAGCAGATTTAATTTTTAAATAAATATCTTGTGCACTTCTCTCCGTCTTGTGTGCATGTGCAGCAGTGCATCTACACAACCACTTTGCAAGACTGCTCACATTTCCGCATAAGAACCAAATGCATATGCTCCAAGCAAAAGAAATGGAGAAAAGATCTCCTATCCGTTTATTTACTATTTTGCTAGCTCTTCCCACTGCGTACGGCGGAACTTTACACATCTATACATCCATCTCCATCTGGTCGGTCCTTAGTGGTGGTAATTATGCACTGGAGATATTCGTTTAGATGGGCTATATAAATGTTTACAAATTAATCACCTAATTACACGAGTGAGCAGCAGGGGAATAGTTTCAAATAATAATCACAGATTAATTGTTAATCGATCTTCAATTTAAGACGATGTAAAATACTAGCCGAAGTAAATCTAATCCAGCTCCTTTGAAAGTACATCAGAAAGATTGTCTGTAAGACACAATAATTTGTTTATTTGTATCGAATTTGATAAGTAGTTTACAAAGTTGATAATTTATATAATTTAGTGAGTCTTTTTATATATATTTATTTGCGCTTCACTTTATTGCAAAAGAAAAACTAATGCTCATTCCTATTCCTACACATGTTTTGTTAAATGTAAAATATTGTAAAGGTGGCCATTTATTAATTTTATTGAAATAAATTATATTTTGTGACTATATTAGTTCATTAGATAAGTAATTGTCGAATCAATTGTATTTGTATTACGTACGTATGAAGAAAGGTTATATTTTATGTCAACTGAACTGAGTTAAGTAAAGAATTTTCTGTGCCTAATTATTTAGGGCTTGTCTGTAAATGTAAATTACATGATTTGAGCAAGGTAAATGAAAAAAAAATTATATGTGTATACAGGTTATCAATATCAACCAGAATAATAAGCATTTACAGAACAAAACATTAATTATGTGCATATAATAGTAAAACTACTTTTTTCTTTTGTATAGGGTTGACAAACAAACTTCTCTCTAACAATAATAATGAAGACTTAAACCGTATTTCGCAATATTTGCAATATGTCTTGCAATTACGCAGAAGGCCTTTCCCCATACGAGCACAAAGGAAAATTGGGACTCCCTGAGGTAAATCATCGTCTTAGGATTTACAAACATTTCTTTTATTGTGTGCAGAACATACACCGAGATACATACAGAGAAGATACTTATTCTCCTTAACTAAAAATTATTTGCTAAAGTACAAGATGGCATTACTACATAAAACACTATTGAGTTATTCGGTATACAACAAATATACTAACCGATTTAACGGAACAAATTTGTTATTATAGATTTTTGACGATGCCAGTACTGTAGACGCAAAGGTAGAGAAACTGGCCGAATGGGTTAAAGCTGCTAAACATGTTGTTGTCCATACTGGTGCTGGAATATCAACAGCAGCAGGGATTCCAGATTTCAGGTCAATAACTATTCTAAGAGATTTGCATATCATAGCGCAAACAAAATTCCCTGTTTACAAAATTATTGCTTTCCAAAGCATACCGATTTGCAACGTAATATTTATTTAATTTTAAAATTCCAGAGGTCCTAATGGTGTATGGACATTGGAAGAAAGAGGTGAAAAGCCTAATATGAATACTTCGTTCGATATCGCAGTGCCTACGAAAACTCACATGGCTCTTTCTGGATTGCTCAGTTCTGGTTAGTTAGTCTACTTTATAATAACCTATATAATATTATCTACGTACAATAAAGCGCACACTGCTATATGTAAAGTTAAAAGTTCTGTTAGTGGTACATAATGAAAATGTTTTCTATCCTATAGGGCATCTGAAATATATCATCAGCCAAAATATAGACGGTCTTCATCTTCGCTCTGGACTCAAAAGAACATCCATTTCAGAATTGCACGGCAACATGTTTGTATCCCAATGTTCATATTGTGACAGGTATGTAAATTGGTACTATGTAAATAATTATCTTAACGCAGTATCGCAAGATATTGTGGTATATTTGGTTAAGAATTAAAAGCTACCTAAAAGACGAAGTACTTTGAATTTCAATGCCTTTAAATACGATAAGCAAAAACATCAGAATGTAAACTTGTTTTTAAATTGTCCATAATTTTGTGAATTCCACACAGGCAGTTTATTCAATCAGGCGCAGTGCCTACAGTTGGACAGAAAGAAATTGGGATTAATTGTCCTTGGGTGAAAGCTGGAGGAAGACCTTGTCGGGGCAAATTACATGATAACATACTCGATTGGGAGCATAATCTCCCTCAGCGTGACCTTGATATGGCTGACATGCATTCCACGTAAGTGTCACCTATTTATTCGCACTCGCCTAACAACAATTGTTGAGTTTAAGTGTTTACACAATTAACTATGATTGACTTAATATTGTATTTTAATGTCTCAGTCTTTCAGATTTAAGTATCAGCTTGGGAACCACATTGCAGATTGTCCCTGCAGGAAACCTTCCTCTTCGTGCCAAAAAGAATGGAGGAAAAGTGGTCATTGTAAACCTTCAGCCTACAAAACATGTAATGGTTTTATTTCAACATACCGTATTTTTGTATAATATAAAAGTCTATGTCATAGCAGTACTAAGCTCATACTATAAAGGTTAAGATTTTTTAAATTGGACTATTTTTATTATGCTTTCAGCACAAAAAGGCCGATTTGGTTATCCATACACAGGTGGACAGGGTACTAGATAAATTAGTTCATATTCTCGGAGTCAATGTTCCATTATATAGCCCAGAAATAGATCCTACTCAGATCTTACGAAGATTTCAAGATGTACGTATGAAATCACGAATACTTGAATGGACTATTCCCGGTAAATATGTACATAATTTAACTGGACTTGCATGAAATTACATGAAGCAATGATTATTGTATGGCAATATGACGTTCATGTACTGATTCCGTGATTCTTGCCTTGCCTATTTTAGTTTCGTCTATATCCAAGTTGAAAAAGGTGGTGACAGCACTAAAAGGTGATAAAGGAAAGCCCAACAGTAAACCTAAAGTACAACGGAAACGTCGCAGAACAGACAGAGATGAGGATTCGAGTAGTGACGAAAGCGAAATTCCGAAGCCTAAATTCAACGTAAATGACGAAGATGACCTCATCATGCCTTTGGATTTGCGAACCAGTATTACTAATGCTACTGGAAAGGAGAAGCAACCAATTAAATCGGAGATCGCGATCGCATCACCAAGCACAATTTCGGTACAAATAAAATCGGAAGGAGATCAGGAATCAGAAGGACTCATGTTAATTCCCTGTGACTCAACCGATTGAACGATATAACTTTGAAACACACGACACTAACACCGTATGTATGTGTATACTGTATACCTACGTTTGTTAATATGAGTGATTCATATACACAAACTCACCTATGTGTACTCAAAGTCAACACCACATCACACCAATTAAGCGATAATACTAAACTAACTATGCAGCAAAAATGAAATGCCTATAAATGAAGTCTCTTCTATGCAATCTTAATGTTAAAGCCTTTATCTTCGTAACAATATTACCTGAAAGTAATATTAAACGAAAATGACATCAAAGAAGCAATACTTATACTGTATACTATATGTTATATAGTGCACAATTAAACTGTCATCACACAAAACTGACAAACAATAAGACAGGTTCGTGTCACTGCGTGTGAATGTATATGTAGCTTATTTTAAATTATGATTGAAGCATTTCAGTATTTATGTCTTGCAATCTCTTAAAAGCGATGTTCATGACACGTGGATGAATTAACTAATCATTAAGCATACTAAATTACGAGAATATCAAGACTGTATAATTGTGTGTTTCGACCCTATTCTTAATAAAGTGGAAGGCTCTGTTTCAGTTAAATAATTTTTCGTAAAGATGTGTGAATTCATTTGCGCAAATAATTCTTAACTGCTATACTGCCATAGAAAAGGCAGTCTGTTTTCGTGCATTGGGAGCTCGGGAATACCAAAATTCTTTATAGACGAAAGTTGAATTAACTTTTTGGAACTGCATTACTATTAGCATTACTAATTACCAAGTTCACTGGAACTACCTACAATATAAGCATTTCACATCAAAATATTCTTAGAATTCTTCAAGAAAGATAAAATTGAAGTAAGTATTGAGGGTTGTGCAGCTAAATATTATGGACTTGATAGCTGTGGATGAAGGAAAGCTAATGGGTCTGGATAAATGGGGACACGTTTTAGAAAACGGGTAATAGTACATTAACATTAAAGCTAATATCCTAAGTCCCAATATAATTTACACTTGCTACTGTAATATCATAAATATTATTCCATAAATAAAACTTAAAAGCTTAAAATTATAATATTGCATTAAATAGGTTAATGGTAGTTTACTGAATTGTTGTAGATACAATTACTAGTAAAGCCAATTCTGTGTGTAAAACGTAATTGTTACTGACTTGATATTTATGCGGATGCAACCCATTTCACCGGTTATCAGTGAATAAGTAGGTAAATAACACACAGCCGGCAATGGTATTTGCATTCGCATGACCAAAAATATAGTATCATATATTCGCTATATGCGGTCCGTTGCAATACTCTAGTTGACTTACTTAAGATGTTTAGTAGTACAACTTGCTCCACAAAAAACAGGGAACTGTCAATGTGAACTAATTCTAAGTTCTAAGTAGGTAAAGTACATAAAGTGCTTCTGATATCCCAAATCTAGGAATACACTAATTTATCATCACTAAGCGTGTACCACAGGTGTGTACAGCGTACGTACATACTAGATAAAATATAGTAAATGTATGTAAATATTGCATCAACTTTGTCTATTGCGTATATTAACATTTTACTACGATCCATTCATTCCATGTAATATTATTCATCGATTTGATAAATGCATGTGAAATGATACACATAATTCAGAAATATGTTGTATAAATACAATAAACCCAATTTCCTACACACATTCTAATCCTGTCTCTCTTTGGACAATACACAATAATAATAACATGTCACTTCAAGTGTTAAGTTATCACATCACTAGCGGTTGTAAATATTTACTTTTCCATGCTTTAGTCACAGTCATTCGCATTCATATGTATGTTTATGTGGACACTTTTAATACTTCTGAGTTGCTATTTTATCAACAGGAGAACGGTGCCTTGGCTATCATCCCAGATACAACAGTTGTTTTCCATTGATTCAACTGCGTCTCTCTTGGAAGTTTTATTCTCCAGTAAACATGCGAATTATATCAGGCAATTGCTATCCGGGGCAATGCGTATTGAGCTACACCCTGTCAACTGCATTTCTAGGTAAAGTGGGATTGTGTGTGAACGGGAAATGAAAAGTAAATATTGAAAGTTACCTTGAAGTGCTTATACATCTGCGTAGTATACGTAGTAGTCTGAGGGTAGTTCTGCATTCTGTAGTATTTTAATGCAATGACATAAATATCCTTAAACTACGACGTTCATACATAATAATAGAGGTTCTTACCGGTATGTGATACAAATGCACATGCTACAACAGTCGATTCGATTCTAAATATCAATGATTCATGAAGGTGATGCGCAGTATGTGTGTGTTTGAGAAACAATCAATAAGTCTGGAATTTATAATTTTATGGCATTTTGGCGTAGATATTTATTGGAGAATGATGTCACTCAAAGGAGACCTGGTGTAACACCTCCATTAATGAGGTCAATGATTATGATGTTGGTTGCAAGATTACTTTTCGAACAAGAAACACCTGAAAATGATATTTCCATAGAAAAACAAAGAATCGCTGAAAACCAGTAAATCAATTATAAATGAAGACAAAAATGAGATTTCTAACAAATTGTGTAATAAGCTTAATTTATTAAATGCTTTAGATGCTACCTTATAGCAACCACTACCGAGCAGTTGCTTTTCTCGCAACTATTTCATTCTACAATTATGGACATAAACTCGATAAACACGAAAGGTCTTATGAGTCAGAGCAAAGGTGACCTCTCATTAAGGAATGAGACGCAGATTGAAAAGATGCTTCATCAAGGAAACAAATTAGCAACACTAATCGGGGATTTGCTCATAACTAAAACTTATTCTCAACTGGGTGTCATTAAATATTCCCAAGTTGCAGAGATATTCAGTAATGCATTGGCGGAGTATGCAGAAAATATGATTATGGCAAATGAAACCGCATCCACAAATATGGACACCACGGGATTTCAAAAGGTTGCCTATTCAGGTGTTAGCCAACTCACGGGGAAAGCCTTTCGTTGTCTTGCGATAATTACAGGACGAGGAAATGACATTCAAAGGCTGGTTGAAGAATTGGGAACTCTTATCGGACAGATTATACAAGAGCATGTGAGTAATAAACATTTCTACAAATATTGGCTTTGCATTTTGCATGGTAAATTAAAATAAACTAAGTACAGATACAGATACATGTGTACATGCGATTATTAAAAAATCTTATTACTGCAGCTGCACTGCACAGTCCTACAGTTATATATGCACAGTGCATACAATCCCAATGACAATATGGTAATAAAGTAGTAATTAGTAGTGTATATGTGAGCAAAGTTGCCATTTTGGTTCAAATGCAGTAATAATTATTATTCAATCTTCTCAAGGAGTGTTACTGTACATTGTACAATTACGTATTAACACTATTAAATATAAAACATAATTTATTACGCTTCTTCAACCTGTTGTGCATTTTGCATACTTGAATTTGTTTGTAGGCTACTATATGTATGTACTTATCGTTAGCTATTATTATTGAGATACAACTAAAATGCGCAGTTTGTGGTCATAAGGAAGTACTAAAATATTTTCATGCAACGATAATTATAGGTGCTGGATGAAGTAATGGGGCGAAAAATTCAGACTCCTGGTAATGACGATGATAATGGAGGATTTATGGAAATTCAAGTTCTCAAAACTCAAGCAATTGAGTTAATTTCTCAGATTAGGGGGAATTCTCAGGTCGCCAAATCTCTGGTTACTATTATTGAGACCATATAATTAATAGATTAAATACATATTACCAATCCATCTCTTGTACCTACAATACTGTCTGTAAAGTTGGTTAACATAAAGCGTAATAACGGTCACAGTCAAAAGTAATTAGTGATTGATTGGCCTAAGTACATAATGTATTGTACTGTAAGTAATAAATAATATCATTAATCTTTGTTATTATTTGCTTTGTATCTAAACCCTGGCGTACCAATAAACTATATAAGCATTCATAATAATAGGTTCATATTAAATATATGGGGTCATAATTATCATTAATATCATTATGTACTATTACGCTGTACTATTCTTTAAATGTACATTAAAGTAAATAGACTTAATAACACATTTGCATTTCCGTTGATAAATATGCATATTCCTTAAGTTGTGAAGTGAACCATGCTTTTTGTGAACGTGATGGTTTTCCCATTTCCTTCATTTTGACTTTGGATGTTTTTGCTTTAAGTTTATAATCTTAATTAAATGCATGAACTTGGTTATCGCCAGGAATTTCTAGCGAAAACGAGTTTTGTCCTAACAAATAGTCGTATTATTTAACTAGTACCTATATGTATTCAATATTGAACTTTTCTTTGGCTTTGTTCTAAACACCAAATACTACAGTCAAACTTGTTCTAGTACACACCCCAATTAGTAGATCACCTCTATTAGGGGATACCCATTAGTGGACATTTTGACCATATTCCTTTGTAAAAATCCCTGTATTACAGACATTAGTGGAAAGGAAACCGGTCTACAAGGTAAGAAAATGCTCAGTTATTTGGTGTGTATACTATAGACAGGTTTGACTGTACCACAAAATAATACGCTGCATTATTGATTTTCATCAAAATCGCCTATCGGCCAATTTCTGCCCTTTATGTTCAAGCTGCTCTGATTTGCATTTTAATTTAACTGTACATATGTATAGTCTAGTATTTACATTATTATAACTTACGCATTTACCTTCAAGTTTGGCAATGACTGCCCCAATAATTATGATAGAATAACTCGCTTTTTACATGATATATGCATAATTTTTATGTACTACGTATATAATATATATAGGTATACTATATTGTATATGTGATACAGCTTCTCCTCATAGGGATTCATTCTTCATTACTTGTATTTCCAGTATGTAATATTACGTAATGTCT
>JAQFYC010005585.1:0-14043 GCA_034694165.1 Tomocerus mixtus
TAAACATGTGAATTCAAACAGAATGGTTTATTAAAGAGTATTTACACGTTAAAAAACTATTCTTTTTTCGTTAGGGTGTACTCAATAATGTGTGCATAAATATAGCCATGCCGCACATACAGCATATTTTGGTATCTAAATAGTTTATGTAAGCAATTTTATGTCATGTTGTATTATGAGAAAAGCCTGCTTGCTTTGGCTTAGTTAGTGTTAGTAAAGTACGGTAGCTGTCTGCCTTTTCCTCCACTAAAAGACAACATTGTGTTTGCAAAGACGTCAAATTGAGTAAAGTGAAAGTTAAAAGCGGCTCTTCTCTTCAAGTTAAAATTGGTATGTAGCATAACATCTGCTGTTCCTTAGCTTTCCCCTATACTCCAGGCCAGACAATATACCAAACAGCATATGGAGTACATATACTGTATACTGTATACAATGAAGAAAGTAATCTTGATTGCAACATATACCACAACAGTTGATAGCACTTAGAGCAACTAAGGGATGATATCCCCCACTAAAAGATCTCGTTGTATAATGGTCGTACCTAATTCTGTGTTTGTGTTTACTCCACTTCCTACTTACACTTACGACATACTTACAAATACTTAACACAAGAATGAGGTAGTTGGTGCTACTAACGATAAGTATATATCCTGGTACTTCTTCCATGTAAGTGTACTCAAAGGAATGTAAAAATTATCTAGCATTAAAAATAGAGTAATATAAAAATGCTTATGTGTAGTTAGTAGTAATACAAAATGGCTCTGTTTCTGAGTTAGTAATTTTTAAAGACCTTTGAACGTAATGCAAATATTGTTAAGCTAAGTTCTGAGTAACGTCTATTTGTTGAAGTTGTTTTGATGCAATGCATTCAGTATTTACTTTGTTATGTACATTCGTTAATCTCATGTTCTTTCTAGCTCATTCCCTATGTAAAAACTCTAATACTCTATAAATATAAAGTTTTCCGTTAATAATTCCTGGCTTCCTCTCTCAACTTAAAATTACTCTAACAAAAAAGAAGGGATGGACACAAACTAAATTTTTAAATGCGCCTTTTTGAGTAGCCGCGTAGCTGTGGATTTCTTATTGTAAAATATAATGCACTCTGTAGTATACAGGTAACTACGCTGCTTGTAGTGGAGGTTACTATTTTGCTTCGTTTCTATCGTGCAAAGGGTAGTACAAAGAAAGCTCCTTTTTATAACTTAACTTGTACAAAAACGTCGGTTCTGTTTTGAGAACTGGACATGAGTGAGTGGAGGAGAAATAGGGAAAGGGCCCTTGAAAATCTCACAAGCTAAACAAATAAAAGGTAAAATTATTATGTGATGGCTTTGTGTTAGCATTTCAGACAAATATTCACGTCAATGTGACATATATGTGCGCAACTACAACTACAAGTTTTTTATGTAACATTAATCCTTAAAATGCGAATGGTAAGAAATTATGTACCGAAATTATTAAATATAACATTGCACAGCAGTTAATTGCGTTTTTATGTAAGGTCTGAAATTGATGGAGTGCGAACTAAAATAGTTTCTGAATTTTCTATTTAAAGATTATTATATTATCATCAATCAGGCCGGCTTTCTCTAAAGATTAACAAAAATTAAGCTATAATGAGTGATTCAATTTATGTATAGTAAAATTGTAACAAAGTCTAGAAACGCTAACCCCTTCAGTTTTATATAGTTTAAGCTAAGGTATTTACAAAACGTATACTTTTACTATATTCATTGTGACTTAAAACGAACTAACTAAGCTTTTGATTATTTTGCTTGCGGCAAGAGGTATTCGTTCATCGTTTATGCTATGTAAACTGCTGAGTGCTGACTCGACTTTGAAGTAACTTTCACGCAACTAACGAATATTTCTGCCAGGACAAAAAAGGAGTTTAAATTATATGCGTTTTACAATAGCCTACCCAATTGTACTATTTACATAATCCGCAGAGGAACTGTTTTAAGTAGCCGCAATTCAAGCTACTTACTTTAATATATATTAATTTAACTTGTGTTAACAATAAGTGAGTTTGCATGCAAAAATTGTGCAACTGACAGAATGGAATATGAAGGACTTCCTTTCCATAGCACTCAAAAAGCTTCATTTTGGAACTTAGCTTAGCATTTCATTCCCAAAGGCAGTATTTGAGTATTCTAAACTTTGGAAATGTATTTATGTATGTATGTACATGTTGTAAATATGTAACAGATTTTCTACAACTTGTTCAGAGAATTCGTTTAGCTTTTTATTTTCATGGCTGGAGTTTGAACAATAACGAAGTTTTGAATTTTATGAGAGTGGGTACATATAGTCGTAGGTAAGGTAGTGGGAATATGTATCTGTATCATATATCTGTACTAGAACAAAATAGCAATATGCCAGAACTCACCATATGCATTGGTTACGCTCTTGCACTCCACCTACGTAAACTTTTTACTTTTTACATATCAAGGCTGATTTTTCATGTAACGTGTAAAACTTTATTCTTTTATTTTTGTGCAGTTTATATGTAACTATACTTTCATAGAGTAATACTATAACTATAATGCCTACCTATTTTAGTTAGTTAGCTTTTCATTGCTTATCTTTTCAGTCGTCCTCGCAAAAAACTTGGGAAAATAATGAAGGTTATATTGTCGTGCAGAGGGATTTGGTAGTTGGAGTTGGAAAGTATAAAACGATTGTTGTGATCTGCCACAGAGTCTGTTCTCCTGCGATGTGATGTGACGTTATGAAAGTATTGCGTGTTGCAAAATCTCACGCTGTATGTTTACGTGGAAGAAAGAAGTGAGCTGAACCACTCAGTTAGGAGGTGTAACGCGTAAAGTCTGCTGCCTACCTCAGCTACCTCTGCTATTAAATAGAAACGCAAGGCAAGACGAACTAACGTAAGTTACGTAAGAAAGGAAACACCACAGAAACTCAGAAACCGGGCCAGGCCAGAGTTTTTCCACTTTGACTGACATTATTTACGATAAAGAATCATTTGGGCTGACTTGTTTCGCCTCTCCTTCCCTTTAGTTCACTTTACGCTATTCAGTTCCAGACTTTCTTGCAATAAACTATTGTACTGGCAAGATACAATAGTTTACAGCGGAGGATACACTTAGAATTACTTACGTAAGTAATACACGCCAGCCAGCCAACCAAAACCGAAGACAGAGGCACACACACACAATGTCCCGTGCTCCGTGCAACGGGAAACTTTCCTTCTACATCCAATCTAACAATATAATATTCCTTGGCTTGGCTTCCTTCTCACTTTTAGTTTAGCGATGTTTGGTGTCTTGTGACAGCACAAGTTAAGGTAAGTAACGTATTACAAGTATAAACCATGTTATGTCCTAGTCAGGAAACCTTTTTCGGTAGTATGACCAAAATGCTTACAAATTAATGTCTACTGCTTCCAAAAATGTGTTAAAAGATTCAACAGTACATTTCACACAGAATGTCAGTGCTTATATTTTATATTCATTTGAATTATTTTTTAATTACCAATTAAAAAAGTAGTACTACATTAGTAATACTCTAATAGTAACTCTAGGATAACGGTGACCTGCCTAGGACACATAAAGACTCGGTTGACGGTAGAAATGTAAATTGTGACACTGGTCTTATATGGGATACTTTTTTCTCATACATAATAGACCTTTTAACAATATAAGCTGCATTAAGCATTGCGTCAGAGTGTATACAAAAAGTATCTCACGAAGTAACAACTTTAAAACTCACATCAAAGTAGAGCATCTTCTATTTATTTTATAGTTCATCTAAGCAACTAATCCCAAATAGGGCTACGTAGTAGGTGGTAGGCAAATTAAAGTTAACCTCACCCATCTCTCGATCATTGTCAGTCAGTTTCCATACAAGTTGGTGATTACATGGCATTGTGGCATGCCTCCGCTCGTCAACTAAAATTATGCGATACTAATTCCCAAGCAATAAAACAAGAATCCTTTCCACCTTTTTGGCATACGAGCCACACTCGTGATATGCTCAGACCACTGACAGGCGTAAGCGCCACCACATCCACCGCAAACTTGCCCATATGGTTAGAGACCTACATACCTAACAGGAGATGTTACTTATTTTTAGGTGTATTAAATACATATTACGTATATGCTTGCCCATCAATCTACAATAGGAAATATGCAAATATCGCAATTTTTAAATGAAGTCTTATCGTAAAGTCAGTAAAGCAAAAGAAAGTTATAATAAAGCATTCAAAACTGTAGAAACTCTACCCACTATATAAAGAGTACAAATACATACATTGCCTGTGTCACAATAAGCAACTTTCTACCTGACTTTCTCCACCAAATAATATATTAATATCTTCCTCAGTGAAACCCAAATCGATAACCGCATAAAATTAAGATCTGTTTGGTTTACATAAGTAATAACTTGGCCAAATCATTTGAATATATAAATATGTACCCTGTACATATTTTATACACTTTATACACCCCATACATGTAACTACTAGTATTAACATCATAGTTCATAACGCAGGAAATATATGGTTAACTGATGTCATATTCCACCTTGCTGCTGAATCGTATATTATTAATAGGAAGGAGGCAGGACTGAGCTAAGCACGAAAGGAAATAAGGAGAACGAGTGTGGTTGAGTTATATTATGATAATTCTACATAACTTATATTTATAATCACACTGATTGTAAGGTTAGATGTCTACTCAGTCTACATAAATATAATAATTTGTGCTAGAGTACCTACCACCACTCCTACTAGCTTTTCCGAGCTATTGTAAAGGACAGCGTAGTGTAACTAGTTAGTTCCTTCCAGATTCTAAAATAGTGTGTTCGTATGATATTTAATAATGTTTATTTTAGACTAGCGTCACAAAGAGGAGGAAATGAATTGAGAAACTATAACAATAAGCACAATAAGGTTTGTTATGTATGCATATTCTCCAAAATGTGATACGTTAGAGAAGCGAGGACTGTTCCTTCTGATTAACAGTCTAAAGCTCCGCATAAATAAATGCTAACTCTAGGACGATGAGACTGGAAGCACAACGCAACGTACACAACAGAACAGTTTGTGTATGCCTGTGCAAATATTAGATATTAATCCTCCTATACATATACATACCATATTTTATATATTTAATGGTAAATAAACAATGTTTATATAAGTATTATGTATGTAAATAGTAGTTAAGTTAAGGCGCAGTCGTGCTCCCTTCTTTATTATTATTATTATTATGGAATAGAATCAACAGACTGAAAATGTTAATCCGAATATATGATCGTGGTGCAAAAATTGCGCAGCTGCTACACTCATTGTTAATCACAAAAATCCCGAAAAATCCCCCTGTATACCTATACTTCAAACTTATTTTTCATTAATCGTCACTATTCAGCAATCGATACCAAACCTACACATTTTATGACTACTTACTATATAGATACAGGTAAACTGTATCACCCTGTATCAAAGCTTCTTAAATATGGCAATTATTGCAATATGTACACAACTATCCGCCCAACACTTGCAACATCTAGCAATCCGAGTTATCTTTTAGTACAAAATTCTGATTAAATAGCTAAGAAGCAACTCTGTCCATATTTAGATTATAGAAGTGTAGCACTGAATAAAATGGCTAGAAGTAATGTAGTAAAAATAGTAAATACTAGGTATATCTATGTACCTTGTAAATACCCTTATTTGTTTAATTTGAGAAGAAAGTCTGTCAAATAGAATACAATAATGAAATTTAAATCCCCTGCCATCATTTCTTTAGTATAATTTCTCCTAAGCGTAATAACCACAGATTTTGGATGTTTAAATGTGATGCTAAAAAATGAAATCATGCATAATGGTAACGTAACTCTTTCAAGCGAATAAATTGTATAATTAATTAAATGCATGATTAAATAAAAGTATGTTACTTTTAGTCATTTAAAGAGTTGGTTCGTATTATAATAGGTACACATTACATATACTATATAGAGCAAGTGTATATTCTAGTATACCGTACCTAACAAATATTATAAAACCAGACAAGTTTTAATCATCTCTGTGAAACGAAGAGAAGTGAACTAAGCCGCTTGAAGATGATTGTGAAGTGAGCCCAACATAATAAGGATCTAAATGTACTAATAGCACATGGCAACTGTTTTGAATGATGAAAAGAGGAGGAAATGATTAGAGTACGCTCAATTTGTAGTGATTAGAGATTCAAAGAGTGGAGTCAAGACTTATTACGTGATTCAATGAATTCAGCTGAAGTTTAAGGGGTTCTGATTAAAATTAGCTCATAAATCTCTACGGAGAGAATCTCTAGCCTAAGGAGAAAGTCAAGTTGAGTGAATGGATTGTAATGAAATCCAATGTTGCTCTCTGCTTTCTTTTCTTTCCGTTTCTTTTACTCCAGTTTCCCTTTAGTTTTCTGCCCACGAACAGCTTAGGGCAAAGGAATCAATGCAAGGAGTGCAAATAAAACGCTTGTCTTGTCTTCCTTTGCTTGTGTGCTTCCTCCAACGAGCCAACTGAACCAGACAACACAAACCAAACCAAGTTAGTGAAAGTACGCAGTCAAGTCACTCTAAAGATACACAAGAGAGATTCGAATCTTATCATAGCTTCTTCCCCTGGGTAGAATCAAGCTCATCTTATTGTTAGCACAATAAATATAAAAATTCTAAGAATTTCCTGTGAAAGTTCCAACTAACATTTATTAATGCGGAAATAGACTTAGTTGCTTGCTAAATAACTACTTCCTAATCACATAGATTCCCCTTACCTTCTTTTAGTTAGTTAGTTATTAAGAATATGAATACTTATGAAACAATGCCCGAAATTCTTTTCCTTTCTTTTCTTTAAGAAAATTCTACAGAATCGGGCTTGGGAAGGAAGTTTCTGCAGATTCTTATAGAAAGATTCCTGCTGCTAAGAATGTAGTTCATTGTTTATTGCATTTTTGATTTCGTCATGCACTGAAGTACTTTATGCATCACATAACACAATATTGGGCTCGACTCAACAGAAAATCGTGGTCTTAGACTTTATTATAAGTGTTAACTTGGCTTTGGCTCTCTTGCATTGCCTTGGCTCCACTTTCAATCCCATTCTTATTTTCTCTTGCATTTGGATTTGGGTGCGCTTGCCAAACTCCTCGATTAACTTTTATTCTACACCCAATCTCTTATATACTTAACTTAGGGTAAAATTGAATCAGCAGAAAATTCGTCGTAATTTAGCAGCCTTACTAATATTTGTGAAAAGATATAATTTAGTCATTTATAGTCTATACTGTAAATTATATGCGCAAGAATTTTCTCGCGTTTATTGTTTTCGTTATAAGTAAATTTTAGATAAAGGTTTGCAAACGTTTGCATCCATTTTAACCATTTGCTGCCTTTGTCAACAGGATTGATTGCCAAATCCCGACCGACAGGCTAGCTGGCAGTTAA
Source organism: Tomocerus mixtus (assembly GCA_034694165.1). Classification (NCBI taxonomy): domain Eukaryota; kingdom Metazoa; phylum Arthropoda; class Collembola; order Entomobryomorpha; family Tomoceridae; genus Tomocerus; species Tomocerus mixtus. Next base: position 7,444 of record JAQFYC010005585.1, read on the forward strand.
TGCACACCCCTTAACTTACTCCAGATTTTTGTACGTATTACCTAACTCGAAAATATTCCAATTGAACAACTCTATCTTTGGTGATTTTTATTTTGACTCCTCAGTACAAATGAACTTTCACCAGACCTATATATACTATACGGCAATCCATTAAACTACGTACTATGTACATAAGATAGAGAAGATGTTGAATAAAAGGATAATATGCGACAATAATGTCGGCATGAATCTCGTTCTTGCACACTCCCACTCCTTCACTTTCACTCAACTCTCACCCAGTTCAGTTGAATGCAATGGGAATGAAAGCATCCGTCGAGGTCGTTTGTCGACTTAGATTGGCAGTTGGGAAACGAGCATTCATGATAAATGATGTCTAACATAACTATTTCATTCACTCTCCGTCCTTCCTTCTGTTCCTATTTCTCTATTCTATATACCATTGTTTACTTACTTGGCTTGGCAGGGCTGCTAACACATTTCTCGAGAATAACCACAATAGCTTGATCACTACATATATTCGTTTGTTTTTGTAAGCAATACGTTTCCAATGCATTAGCCCTCTCTAATTTCTCCTAAGGAATCCCCACTAATGCATAACTCTTGTTAAGACACAGCACATCGCCTTCACATTTAAATTTTAAATGGAAGTCGCTCCCAGTAAAGTCAAGATTCTAAATGGAGAGCCAAGCGAACTCAATATTTTTCCTAGGCATCTCTAATAATTTGCTAATTCCATTATGGATATTAGAGAATGTGGGCGTTTGTCTGTCTATTCTACTTACATACTCATTGTTAGTATAGAAGTAATGCAAATGACGATAATAATATTATAAGCTTATCGCTAGCCTGCTTTGAATGTATATGGATAAAGATGTAATAATATTTTATGTTTATGTCCTGGCTTGGGTACTGGTGATATTGCCAATAATATTAACGAGTCTTTATAGCCTAATCGCTATCTATTTTACCATTCGTTTGAAAAGTTATTAGCTTATTTCCCTTAGTAGCTATTTATCACGCGTATCATTACCACTGAAGAATATCTTTGTCTGTAGTGTGGTCTGGTCTGCTTGCACTGAATACTCAAGAAATATCGTTATAGTTTTAATGCTTATATAATACACAGACTAGTATTAATCATATCATGGACGACTGAACTGGAAGCTGAAACTTGTATGTACATTATTATTTTGTAACTCAAAATTACATTGCCTGGTGTACTTGTGTCTACAAGATTGTTCATGGTCGGCAATTTCTCGGATAGGTAATACATTTAGAATTCGTCTTTCGTTATGTGAATAATAATGCTCTTAAATTATTAAAATGGCACTTTGTGTAGTGTACCTCTACTAGAATAACAGTAATTTGTACATTTACCTTTACATTTTGTATTGCTAAAGTAAGATTGCATAATTATGTACAAATATGTAGGTACATAATACTATGTAATACCAATTATCCACTAATGTGTCAACATTAAGGTTACATAATAATATACCTTCGACATATTTTATCCTTAAATGTTATATGGCTGTGTTAATAAATTAATCAAAATCTGACGTAAGTATACAGTATACACTAGCCGTGCCAATATTATTGCACATTATAAGTGCATGATTTTCTTGCGCATATCTAAGCAAACATTACAATACTAAGGTATACTGTATAACTATGTTTGTAACATTCGTTAGTACCTATACCTTATTTGGTTTAGAAATATCATGAAATTGTGACATACGTAGTTCGTTAGTTAGCAGCAGTAACCACACAAAGGATGTTGAACCTAATACATCAATTTAAATATCTAATTACATAGTATTCTGTCTAAATTGATGTTGACTTCTATTTGTGATTGTTCTGCTACATACTAATTATATGTCTAAGCATATCAGTATCTGCTCTTATTAAATTGCGCACCATCAATAGGATAGGGCATTCCCTTTTATGGTTTCATAAATATGGATGAGTGGTCCAATGTGTGTAATTTGCTACATATGCATAACTATAAGTGTAGCAATTCATATAAAATTTCAATATTTAAGTTCTATTTAATGTAAGTAGTAGTATGTGGCCACTTATAACTGTAAAAGAGATTTCTTTGATGTTCTGTACAAACACATCAAAAGTGTAATCAGGACAAATGGTAACATCAGACTCAGACAGATAATTACAGAGTCATAGACGCTTTCCTGAGTATTCGTATGAAACAAACAAACAAGCGAAGCCACACGATTACCTATGAAAGCTCAAGAGAATATAAAAGGGTGAACGGCTGTAACAGAGTATAGGGATCTATTTTTGCTATTTGAAAAAGAATATGATACCCATGCAGTAAGCGTGTGTTAGTCGCAGTTACCCTTTACAGATGTGAAATCAAGTAATCGAAGAAATTGAGATGTCAAGAACTACCAACTACTATAGAACTTTTCTTTTAGTTTCGTAAAAAGTAAAAAGTTAACAGATAACCTACGTGTATTGGTTCTCCTCGGATAATGCAACGGAAATTCTATTTTAGAACTCTCTTCCCATTATATGTATAATTTATACTAAAAAGTTACTTTGTGTGTGTATACGCACATTGATCTATGCACAGTACCCGTGTCTGGGTCAATATGAAATGATCTGTTACTTGTTACGGCACATGTTATATATTTCATGCATTCTTTACTATTATAGTATCCGTAGGGGACATGAGAAGTTTTAAAGAATAGGAATATATATAAAAAGTTGAGCTTACCAGAAAATATACAGCAAAAGGCATGACGACAGCTGCAACGAGTAGATCGGCCACAGCTAAACTGACGATAAAATAGTTAGTCACATTCCACAGAGATCTTTCTCGTTTCACACTGAGTATCACGAGGACATTACCAAATACGGTCACAAGAGGGAAAATTATCATGAGGAGAGCCCAATAGTTCTTAGTCATTTCCTCTGTTTCAGGAAAAGTGCTATTGAGATCGGAAGTGTTTCCGAAAGAGGAATTGTCCAAATCTAGAAGAGAGTCGTTGCCACCATAGTCTTGGGAAATGTAGGGCAAACTTTGAGGGGGGAAAGAATCTTTAAAGTTAAATCCTCCACTCGAATGTGAGGAAGTAGAATTCTTTAAGGAAAACAAACTACTCGGATTCCAAAGTTCAGTCGTGGAGTTGAGGATTTCAAGGTGGCTTAAATTTTTGAGTCTCTCTGTCAAGTAACTTTGCTTGCTATCAATATCAATGTCGTATAGTGTGGGAGATTCTGAAGGTGCTCCTGCTCCTGTCGAGAGAACACTTTCTTCTTCATCTTCAATCAACTCCAGGTTTCCCAGTTGGGATGTTATAGCTCTTGAAGTGGTAGTCGTAGCAGTAGCAGTAGTGGGAGCATACGATGATGTCAGTCTGGAAGTTGACGTTGAAATTGATTGCACTAAAGAGTTCCACGGCCAAGAGTTGGATGTGGGTGATGGGGACGTGCTCTGATCAGAACTGATCGTCGTCGTTGCCGAGAAAAATGACGAGGAGGATATTAGTGGGGAATTAGTAGAGGTCGGTGTATTTGCAGGAGAAAGTTCTTGGCTATAGGTGAAGGTGGCTGAGGAGTGGAGAGGTGAAAGCGAGTCTGCCGATGATGATTTTGATGGGGAGAGGAAGAAGGAGGAGGAGGGCGACCAGGACAAACCTTCTTTCACTGTCGTCCTCATCCCTCTAGAAGCACTCTCGACAACACTCATTGTGGTTTCAATTAATTCGGCGGAAGGATCGAGACCACTGCGACCTTCTGCTCTTCCTGAGCTAAATGTTGCTTTCATTACTACAAAGCACACTTTCTCCCGTCCGTTATAAAGATCTTTTAGTAGGTGAGTAAGGTACTATTGTAGTAGGTGCACCGTATTGTGTATTGTATTTAGTTAGTACTTGAACTCAACCCAACTAGTAAGTAACTACCTATATAAGTGTCTCTTTGCTTCCTCTTTATTATATATATGTACATATATAGTACACTATAAACTAATCTAATCAAGCGAAGCGTACAAGTAGTCTATTTGTGCTAGGAGTGAGTGTATTGTATAATATAGGATGCTGTTGTACTGTAGGATTCAATTTTCTATTTACAGGGTTATTTCAGCTTCACTTGACTACACTGCCCTGCCCTCAGTTTCCTATTTAGTTTTACTTAGAGATATAGAGTAGCAGTTGTGTTATAAGTGTTCTGCTGTCGTGAGTTAGTATCTATAGGTACCTATTAGTCTGGCTGGAGAGTATCTGGAGTCTGGAGATGCTCGGTTAAGCCAAATTCCCCATTGTACTTCTGCTTTCACTCACATCGTAAATTCTCATCGCATTCCCTCTTGCATCCTGCTCCCCTCATTTACTTTCACTTAAGTTAGATTTGAATTCGTTCGTTCCTCCGTAAGTATATGGCACACATACACTGCACAGGTTGCTACCACTCCTTGTTCTTATGGTATCATATGATAGTAGCTAGGTTAGGTACTTATAATATTCTCTAGTATGTATCTCTACACCAATTTCACTCACAATTTCAATGGCAACAGCACCCATCCACAACACCCGTGGCTTTCTTCCATATTTTAAATGAGTTTCCAGTTTCCCCTGCTTTTCTCTACTTTGTAATATGGAGCACTGCTTTCACTTTGGATATATTTAGTATCAACACGTATGTTCTACTATATAAGGTGACGTGTATGTAGTATTTATTTTACTGTTATTGTGATGGTATACCTAACTAAATATATTACAGTAAAAGTTGACGATATGTACATATGACGATATCCGGAGTCCTTTTCTATTGACGTTGGTATCTCCGCCAGTCCATCTGAAAAAGTTAATAAAATATAATTTCAAATTAAAATTTCATCTGCTTGAGCACAAATATTAAAATTGACTTATACTATATAACCTATGTAAGTACTATAAAGTTGAATTGAGCTACGTATGGCCAAAATAACCAATATGATAGATTTGATGTTTTCCAGGTCAAAACTCGTTTACCTACTAATACTTTCACTATTTACTATCTAGACAAAATCAATTTTGTGCATACTGTATTATTTTTCTCGTATACGATATGGAGATTAATTTTGTTTAATATCGTACGATTACTATTAGTATAAAATTTCCCCAATTTCTTCTGCTTTCACTTACTGCGTATTCGCAAAATATGAAATATGAAAGTTCTTTGGGGAAATTCGCTATTATTTCATTACAAGCTAAACTCCTTTCATTAGGGATCTATGGCTTCTGATCCAAGGATCCAAATCTTTGTTCATCCCCTCGAAGAAAATAATTTGTCCTTGAGCTGTTTGGTGACAGTAATTTAATAGTTAATGAAGTTCTACAACTACAAAAGCTACGACAAAGCTAAAACAGCGTATTGTTAGTAAGGTATGCAATAGATTATATTTCATACAGCAAATTATAGGTAATAAGAAAAGCTGTACAGAAAACCTACGTACAAAGGGTATGTATCTAGGTGTGTATCTTATTGAGACTGTGTAAATTAAGTAGCAAACTAGTTACATTTGATCAATGCCATCATTTAGTAAATCCTATTAATATTAACTACCCGTACATAATATCATATCATACAGAAAGTTAGCAGGGAGAGTAGAAAGGACAAGGTCTTGCTTGGCTTTGGCCTAATTTCTGGGAGAATTACTTATGTATTATTGTAGCACATGTATTATAGAGAGATACATAAATGTGCCGTACTATTTCAAGAAATTGTATCCATAAAATGTGATATGCCTGTAGAAGACCTGTTTCATAATATGGAGTAGCGAAGTAAAGTCACGATTTCAAAGGAAAATAAGACTCTGAAATACCTCTTTGTCAAAGTCCACAAAACAAGAAACCTGCTGAAGTTGGCTTTTCTCTCGACTTGTCAATAGTCTTGATATGAATGACTTATAGAAATAATATATTTGTCCTATCTGCACAATGTCAAGTCAAAGCTCTTTTACTTATTGTGAATGAACCTTTTCGGCTTTTCTGACTAGATGCCCCTACTGGATCCAATAACTTTCTTTTTGCTATCTCATCACATTACTTTCATATAGTTACGCAGTTCGTCAGTCAGTCAGAGTCAGTGCAGCGAGAGCATGTCACATAGCATACATGTCGTAGGTACTTAACCTACCCCCAACGCAACCAGACCTATAGTAATACCTGTATGACGATTAAGCTCCCATTTTAAACAGTTTCTAATCAAATATAATAAATGTAACATTCGTAACACTGAAAATGTTGTAGAAAAAAATTGTAATCTGGGCCAACGTTAAAAAAAGTTTAGAAAGTCCTAAAGAACAAAACTTTAAAAAATTAGCCCGTATAGGGTGTTCTTCTTGGTTTTCTACATATTTTATGCAAAGTTGACCCAAGTGGTACTTATAACAAGTTTAGGCAATATTATGATGACATTATGTCTAGCCCAACTGCAGATATTTTCTGTTTACCAACACATTACATTACATTTTAACATTAGTCGCAAATTACAAAAGCTACGTATTTAGCAAACTAATTAGATGCAATGGAATGAGCGCCTGGCGGACTTCACAGGCTGTGGATCTTAGCGACTGAAAGACTTAACAGCCTCTCT
>JAQFYC010005586.1:0-14039 GCA_034694165.1 Tomocerus mixtus
CGGTGGTAGTGGTAGTGGAGGTGAAATGAAGTCGTTATCCCTTGGAGCCTTCCTCATCTGCGGAATTGTAATTGTCTCCTCCGTCTCCATCTTCTGATGCCTATCGCAACTGACCAGATGATCTCAACTCTCAATTAAACTCTCCCCAACTGGACCGACTTTGTTTTATTGATCGCAGTTCGTATATTTTACGATTAGATAATTGATTGTCATACTCCATTGTAAATTTCTTGAATCAGTTTGTACTTATATATATCTCTAAATAACTCCAGTGTAGTGTACAATTCAAATTCATGCTTCAAAAATTTCTTATAAATTTGTCCTTACTCCTTGTCGTGTCGTTATGCAATCCAAAGTGTAAATAATTATTGTGTGACAGTGAGGCATCTCAATTATAAATTTGTATATTTAATCTGTATCCGAGAGTATATTTTAATAATGGTGTTGTGTCGCCAATTGTGAAGTATTGTATTGGCGCATGAAGTGCCCATGCCCAAGAGCATGTCAAATATTAAATAAATACAAATATCTTATGAAACTGCATATTTAAATAACTTATCATTTCATCCATCCATGGTAATCATTCATCCCTAATAGTTATTGCTTATTAATTAAATCGCGTGTATTATATTCATTCATTGCTAATTTGCAAATGGACTAAGAAATATACACGCTAAATGGCAAATGCGTCACTACCAGGAATACACAATGTTCACCACCCTAAACAAAATAATATCATCTCCCACTCCACTCGAACGTGCATGCTGAATAGAAATGCTGAAAACGTTTCTTCCGGAAATAAACAAAAATTAAACATTCTGCAGCTCATTTAATTATTTGAAAAACATTTAAAAAAATTAAATAGAGTAGCATTACGTTAAGATATTATTTCACTTTTCAGGTGTAAAAATGAAATAACTAATAAGATGTCAATTAAATTAATTTGTAATTATCATTTTACTAATTTCTTGTATTTGGATATTTTTGCTATTCAAAGATAATTTTCCTGATACAGATAAGAGAAACTGGTGCACACTGTACTGGACTACTTACTAGTCAAATGTGACATCATTTCTAATTTTCTGTTGGGAGAAAGAGGAAATGAGGAGGGCGGGGTGGAAAGTGGTGAATTTTCTTGCTTAGTTAAGGTGACAGTTCGTTCGTGTGCATGAAAGTTTGTAATTTAGTATGTATAGACATGTAGTGTATTATTTTGCTTTACTTTCCCGTCTTTTATTCTGCAGTAAGTATTACAATGGGATAAAAGTAATAGGAATTCAAAAGTCCGTATAGATTTGAAATTGGATGGAATGGGAATTGGGAGGCCAGACAGGCCGGCTCTTTACTTATTATAATATTACACAAGAAGACGTGATCAAATGGAAACGAAAGGGAAAATTGCTTTATATCACACTACTGCATTGAACTCAACTCCTGCCCTACTCTCTCCTATGCACTACATTACATACATTCACAGTACATTCCCTGTACAAGGATTCCAACTAAAAAATTCTTCCATTTAGAGAATTCCTTATATCCATTAAAATGTAGAACGCTTAAATATCCAAAAAATAGTTCCCTACTTTTCTAAAGATGATTGTATTATATTGTTCCACAATTTTGTGTACCTTTTTAATATTCCTTATACACTTTCCTATTAAATACACATTCACAGGATATGCTAAAATATTAGAAATAATTCTTTAAGTGGAATATTCCCTACAAGCGTCTTCCAGACTAAAAATTAATGAAAAATCTGCTCTATATATAGAAATTTTTTCTTTTACTAAAATTTCTTATATCCGTTTTCGCTTTTCTACATGTAAATTGTAAACCAAAAAGAGCCATACAGAGAAAACGTTCCTTAATAGGGGAATCCTTATAAGGGGAATGAACTGTACACATTTTATAACTCCTTCCTCTCCATTTCCTAGATACTACATGCATAGCTCTGAAATATCCACTACTTCCATCCAAAAGAGGCGTTTGCTAGAATAATTTGGACTAAAATCAAGGTTCGGAATTCCTCTGGCTTTAAAAATAGTTCAATCAGGAAAGTAGACGGAAGACTAATTTTGCAGGTTTCCTTTAAACGTTTATGGAATTTCCATTAAGGATATTGGTGATGATATTGAGGAGGAAAGTTGTTAAAAGATAATTTCTTGAATGTTGAATGTTTGAATGGAAACCCTGAGCATATGGATGGATGAGGATGTGATATTGTGGACTGGAGGAGAAGTGGCAGAGTTTGATAGCTTAGCTAAAAGAAGGAAGTTCGCCTGCAGCCGAGATCAGGGGCGTAGCAAAATTATCTGTGACTGGTTCGGGACGAATCTCCAAACAGTTATCCTTTTATTACCAATGTACAATACTGCATCATAGATGTGTCAGTTTCAGTAAAAATTAATTATGTCCTTAATTTTTTAGTACGGATTACATTGCAAATTTGGAAGAATGGAAAGCTGTAACCGACAATTTCATCTTTTTGGAGAAAGTTTTGTGATTTTTTCAAATTGTGATGCAAGAATTCCAAAAATGTACCACTTTCTAGCAATATGCATCAAGTTTTCTGCATTTTCTACGATTTTTTCAAAATACCCAAATTCTGTAAAAATTAATGGGTGTACCAAAAATGCCCGATCAGGTTAAAGCTTATATTTTTTAAGCTTTTGTGTGAGTAGAGTACCCACAATACATTTTTTAAATAAATATAATAAGTAAGGGTTTTATAAACCAAATTCCATACTTCGTACCTTTTCCCACGTATTGTCACAAATTTTTTAAATTAAGTTGAAGTCTTAATTCGACGCTTTTAGTAGCCTGGGGTTGTTTCGCCCCACGGATAATCTTTCGCTACGCCTCTGGCATAGCGAGCCAGATTGTAGGCTTTCTCTAATCGTAGTAAGACACATAAATAGTGAATACGAATAACGCTAAAGAAAATAAAAGTGTATTCTCGTGCACAGAATAGAGACTACCTACTCTACTGTCTAAAAGTGTATTGCCACTATTTCTAAACACCGCGCTACAAATGCTACAAGCTACACACCTTGTTATATTATATTCGAATATATCCTAAATACATCCAGGACTCCAGGACCACGAAAAGACGAGGTCGCACCAAAATAAATTGTGGAGGGGGGAGGTACCCCACAAAATCGATTTATTTTACACTTTTAAAGTAAAACCTTCCATTTTCTTGAATTATTTTCTTTACATTAATAGAAAGGGTGATATTTCCCACCCTTAAGTCCGGTCCTGACATTAAAAAGGATGCAGGACAAGCCAGGAGCCTCTTTCTATGTTCTTGTTCTCCATATACTTAGTACTTAGAAGAGGATAGAGTGACGTTGAGGTTGAGTTAGTAAAGGAACGGAGTACAAATATTTCGTCGGTGGGGAGTCACGGGCTGGACTCTTTCACTTTTCAGTTCTTCAGTTGCTTTGCCTTCGCTGGGTGTGGAGGACGCGTATGGAAGCCAAAGGAGAAAGTCCTCGTATACTAAATAAAAGAGAAAGTGCATACTAAAGGATTCTTCTTTGTCCTTTTTTATATCCTCCTTTATTCTTTACAACTTTCAACTACAAAACTAAATGACTCTAAAACGCTATAGCCATAACCCATTCAGAATTCATAGGAACACTTTTAATTCCTGACTTCACTTCACTTGACTTGGCGTGGCTTCTCCTAGCACCACTTTCCATAAATTCTGCTCAGGCATCTAGAAAAATATTCCAAGCCAACAAATAACCAGTTTTTCCTTACATTTCTACTTTTCCCAATTTTTCATATAGCTACAATAAAGGGGGAAAGCATAACGTTCCCCAATTTTCAAAAGTAACCGCGCTTAAATTACGTCACCTAATTTTTAAGGCAATGTCAACTTTTTTCGATGCCTTCTCGTCTCCATACCTTTAGAGAATAATTAATACAACCGTTAATTCTTTGTTAAGGGCCATTTTCCCTTAAAATCTTTTAAATTCGGCCCAGGAATCTAGAAAGAAGTTTTCCAAGGCATCGAATATAATATCTCGGGCGGGCGAGTTGTTAAGAAAAGATTTTTCGGTGCACTATACCACTCGGGCTTTCCCGTCACCTCTTGTTCTTGTTGAGTATTCCATTCCATTCCACGAAGCAAGAGCAGGGCCAGAGCAACACTCTTATTCTCTCTCTTTACACAGAACTCTGTTATATTCCGTCTGTACTGAACTACTTCTGCACTTTATCATAATAATCTAATTACCTAATCCACAAAATACTAGTTCCTCACACACTCAGACTCAACTCTGCTCCAGTTCTATAGACTTGTTCTTGTTCTTCTCTCGCATACACAATACAATACACACGTCCTCACATACATTGTACATGCACACACAATAAAACAGTCTACATTACATCATGTATCATCATGATACATGATACTGCAACAAAATAGATTCAGTACACCTCAGTATTCCCTACAACATAACAGTTACATTCTCCCTCCCGTAAATTCTACAATCAACATCAACAATGCCTTTTCTTCTCCATACAATAGTTCTTCTAGCTTCTGCAAATATTTCGCCAAGGCTGCTTAGCCAATTACTGGAATTTAATTGGAACTCAGGGGGAACTTTGTCAAATAATTCTTTGTTGTGTTAATTGTGCCACATAGAAATTTCCTGGAGAAAGTGAGAAAGTTCAAATGCTAATTAATTGTGGTTCCTTGTAACATGTAAATAATTCTTGTAAATTTCTTCTCTAATTACTGCAATAGAATTTTGTTTCCTGCTATATTAAGTGTACTTGTTGGATTTGACTGAACATTTATTTTGTTTACAGTTTACTTAAGTACAGTTACAGTACACTCATGTGTTTTCGTGTGGTGTAATGTAATGTAAGCAAAAGTAATAAAAATCTCGTATCTAAATATAACTGCTTCTGTAATAGTATAAAAGAGGAAAATATTACTTTGAAAGTATATCCTGTAGGTATATATACATATTTACGTACAATAACATTAGTTACAAGTTATAGCTACAGCACTCGGTTCTCCGTTCCTAACTGTGTTTATATAACTATAGTTAATAGTTAGTAGGGGTACTAAAGTGTGTACATATAAATGTAATAATATTATATAAAGGCAGAGGTTTATGAGCGTTGTTCTTGTTATCGCCTCTTGTGTGTTACACTTTTCCTACACTTACTGTTTATCATGTGTCACGAAAAAAACTTTCACTTGCCAAAAGAGGAACATTTGTTACACTCATATCAGAATAATATTATTATGTCGTCTATCTCCAGTTGAGTCTGTCGAGTATGTCTGTCTGCCAAACGTTGGTCTTCCTTTTACTTAAATAAACACAAATTATTTACTTTTATCTGTACTTACACTCAAAATGTCATTTAAAATCATTCCAAGTGCATAATTTGGGAAATTAAGCGTAAAAACAGTAATTATCATTTAATTACAGTAAGTGACTGAAGTACAATTACTGAATACTCAATCATTGCTTTGTGATATAAATTAGGAAAGCTGTTGCTACAGTTTATTACTGTGTTTTAGTTGGGAATACTTGAGCAAATTTTTAAAAAATTAAGTGGCGGAAGTACAATTCCTTAAATACTCAAAATTATGTCATTTAAAATTCCATCGTGGAGAAAGTTGAAAGTTGTTACAGTTTGATAGTGTTTTTGGGTAATTAAATAATTAAACTAATTCCTAGTTAACTATAAATAACTGTACATAGTTATTGTTGTTATTGTGTGAGAAAAGAAGAAAGAAGATGTCAGAATTCGATGCGCCGGACGAGGTACGTTAGTCCCTTCATAAGTTTCTTGTTAGTTATAGTTAGTTAAACAATTCTGGAAAGATCCCTCACTCATCTCTCGTGTCATTAACCAATAAAACTTTCACTTGTTCCACTGCATTAAGCGCCACTTAAGCAAAAGCAAAACACAAAACACAAACAATTCCTCGGGCTGGACTTTATTTTCATAGCTATTCATTTTCATGGTAATTAAGCACTAAAGAACCAGCCCGGGATTTACTACACTCTTCAATTACAAAACTCATCCATTCATTCGCACTATTTACATTTTACGGCAACTTAAGTAAATACCAGTACAGGACAGGAGCTTTTTCTTATGCCTATGGCCTATGGCGTTCACAAGATATAGAAATAGCCAAATAAACATAAAACTCAACTCAAATTAGTGGAAACGGTTTATTACGATGGCAGAATGTTAAGTTGTTAAGACCTATTTAGGCACCAAGTAAGCGGAACACAGTTAAATGCTATTAATTGCTAGCCAATCGATTTCTGTGTTGTAAATTTTGGCTGATAATGCAGAAATATAGTTTCCTAATGAAAATGAACGCAGAATTTATGGGTATCTACTAATGGTCTCATTATTACTGTACAGTTACAGTGCCATCTTAGACATTATTTGTTAAATTTTCACGAGAAAAAGCTTACTTAAGGAACTAAAGGTCAATATATACAAAAATCTAATACGTGTAAGTATAAATAGAGAACCTCAAATATAAAACTGTTATAATTTTACTTGATACATCAAAAACTCAATAATTATTTTATTAATACAAGAACACAACATGTAAATAAAAGGGGTCTTCAAATAAAACGATTATAAACAAATTTCAGTAATTGTTTTAGTAATTATTTGAAATTTCAAAAAATGTTTCCAGTAAAAATTCGTTGAAATAATCATTGCCAATTATTTCTTTATAAATTATACGTGTAATTAATGAGGGCCTTCAACAAAAACAATTATAATCGACTTTGAATATATTCTTCTAACGAGTTAACTAATTTAAAAATTAAATGAGTATTTTATATTATAGGCGCTAATTTCGTACTGAGACAATAACTATTGTATTAAGTCCACATCGTTACTTAATAGAGTTGATACCCCTTAATATTAGTTTGCTTGATTTTGCAATGTTAAAACAGCGGGGTTCTTTAATAAAAAGAAGTTTTTGGGTTGAAAGTGGCCAAGTTGGCTGGTGATACTATTTAAGTCCAAAATATTGTGTTCAATTCACAAGAGTGAGGAAAATAAGTTTCCTCATCTCCGAATCTGCTTTTAAAAGAACGGAAGAGGAGCTCAACTCCTCCATTCATTCCCAACAAAGTTTTTCCTTTCCTCCGGCTTTCTTTCTCACACCATTCATTTCTGCTCTACTTTCTCCTGTACTTCTATCTGTATTACAATAAGTACTATGTAGGTAGATACTCCAGATTTCTAGATACTAAAAATATTACTCTTGACTTGACTCGGCTAACTTCCGCAGACATTCTTTTCAATTTCACATTTAGTCAAAGGTAAATATTTGAATCGGCATGAAAATAATACACGAATATGCCTTAAGAGAAGTACCTATAAGTGGGAAAATTTGTACAATGAATATACGAGCAATTATTGTATAATATACACATTCACCCCTCGTGAAAGAAATTTCCTATATGGAACGGATATTATAAGAGACTTGTGTTGTCTGTACATGTAAAATGGTAACTGCAAAGTCAAACGCATGCAAGAAATTCTCATAAATGAAAAATATTCAAAATTTTAGTTAGAGAGACGCTTAGTGGGAATTTTCGACCAATTTAAGAACAATTTATGATTATTAGTCTATCCTGTGATTGTGTTTTTAATATAATTTAATAGTAAATAGGAAAATGTATCAGAACTATTAAAAAGGTACACAAAATTGTGGAACAATATAATAAATTCATCTTTAGTCAAGTAGAGAACTCTTTTATTGGCTTTTTAAGCCATATACATTTTAATGGATATAAGAAATTGACCTAATTGGAAGGAATTTTGCACAAGGAAAGCAATTGCATTAAAATATAAAACAGATCATTTGAATTTTGAATGGGAAGTGTATTTGAGTAGAATAAACGAACTCTGACCTTTCAAAATTGTCTACGCAAGTTGGATTGAGTGATGCTTTTCGTATAGTCTTACAGTAGGCATTAGAAAGTGTATTTAAGAGTCAGGCGTACGAAAGACAAAAAGATAAGACCATTCTTTTTATATATTATAGAACCCAGAGAGTATCTGTATGTACGTAAGTAGTCTATTAGTAGGAAGGAACTATCTTGTTCAATTTACTTTCACTCAACTCAGCAGCAGCAGCTCTAATGCTTTCTCTTTGTGTGTTTTTTGTGTGTAGCTAAATTATTAAAAAATGGCTACGCTTCCTGCGGGTTAAGGGATTATAATTAATATTAGAGTGAATCCCTTATACTTCCTGTTTATATTTATATCCATTTATTGTATCTGTATTTGCACAACATGCTTCTCAGATGTGTTTTCAGAACTCTGTTTTATTTAATACATATCGTGTACCGTGGTAGTGGTGTGTGTGGCCTGGCTACACAATACATTTCTAAAAATATCCCTTGTATTTAGTATAGGGATTGATTTTTTATAAGATCCGTATCCCTAATTGCCTAATAAAGAGCATAGTGTATTTAATTCTAGCTTAGTGTACTTTGTGTCCTTCTTTTATAGTCTTTTAATTGCAGGAGCATAACACTAAAATTTTGTCTAACCCTCTGCAGTTCAATTAAGGGCTGTATACCACGCTATGGCAGGATTCTAAAATCCGCCATCTTATTTAAGTCAGGGGAAAATAATTACAAAGAAATTTTCTCCCAAAGCTTAATTGGTTTAAGAATTTAATTTAAGAATATTTAAGTTTGAATTCTAAATATTTTTTTGGATATAATTTTTCCTGGCTTGACAATATGTGATACAGCGTGTAATTTAGAAAAATACGGTTAATTATAAAGAGAAAGTAGGAGAAAGTTAGCATGCTCTGCTAAATGCATATTAACTAAATGGGGAAGTAATTAATGCCCTGGAGATGAAACATTTTTTGATCCCTGTTCTTTTGTAAGTCAACTTTAATCCGCCTGCTTGTTGCAGGCATCGCGAAATATTCTTTCTAAGGAAACTGAAAGCAGATTTTACAATTCGCCTACTTTCTCCACTTTCTCTCTTTAGTTAAATAAACAATGGCCATGATTTTCCAATTTCCAAACGTAGTCTCAAGCCTCAGCCAATTTTAATGTACAAGACAATTTTACAAGCCACCTTGTTTCCAAGTTGCCAACTTTTCACGATGCCTGAATCATTTGGTTGATCGTATGGAAGTAATTGAGTTGAGCAGGAGTGTTAGAAATAAGGTTGCCGAAGGATCCTTCTGTCAAGTCACGTCGGCTGACTCTAATCTAAGCCGAGTCTCATTCATCATTCAATTCTTTATCCTTCTTCTTCCAAAAGTGACTTGACTTCTGTTTTAATAGAAAATTCACTTGAATTCACGCCACCAGTCTGCAGACTCCAGTCAAAGTCTTCCGAGTTGACTGTTGTTGTTGTTGTTGCTGACGCTTTGACTCAAGGCAAGTCAAGTCATGTCAGTGACGACGGACGCAGTGGAGAAAGCATAGTGACGGAATGGGGAAAGATATTTAGCATACATCCCTCGTCCTTGTGTTGTGTTTCTTGTATCTCCTTTTCCCATATCTTGAGATCAGACGACGTTATGCGTGTGCAGTTGATTCCCCTTATGAGGATTCCCATACTTATGAAAAAAGTTAACTTATTTAGAAAAAAAGATTTAGAAATTCTCGTAAAAGGAAAACATTGCTACATGGATCAGATTTTCACAAATTTCTAGCGTGAGAGACGCCTATAAGGAATTTTTGACCTATTTAGGAACAATTTGAAATATTTTGGCCTATCCTTTGAATGTGTAGTTGATATAATTGAATATTAAATTGGAAAGTGTATAAAGACTATTAAAAAGATACACAAAATTGTGGAACAATATAATACAGACATCTTTATTCAAGTAGAAAACTCTTTTATTAGCTTTTTAAGCCATCTGCATGTGAATGGATGCAAGGAGTATTTTCCCATGTACCCTCATACATGGGTTTAACTGTATTATGGTTGTATCTATAATAATGTATGTTATGTGTGAGTTAGTTTGGGAATACGTTTAGAAATTTGATATAAGAGGTGGAAAGGATTTGATGCAGACGCTGATAGACTGTCAGTAAATAATGGAGCAAGGATTTCATATTCGACATCTTCAGATTCAAGATGTTCTTGCAGCGTCAGCCAAACCCAGCTCTCTATCTCTAGCTCTATCTCTTCAGCACACAAGACTTTTAGTATACCACCCATATATACTTTATAGTAATATTATGTAACAGTGTTACTCTATCCTCCATGTATCTGCAATACAGTACAGTAGGCTTCTGTAAGCAATTTATATGTTAGCTAACTTAGGTATGAAGTATTTAGTTCGACTTGGACTGAGGCTCCTGGATCGATATTCCTCTTCCTCTCTTCTATTTAATGTAACGAAAGTATTTCAGAACGTGGAGAAAGGCTAGGAGATAGTTGTATATAGGAAACGGCCGGGTGTCATGTCACGCTTGCTACAACCGCATGCTATCTCAATTCTATCTCTGGGCTGGAATGAAATACACAAAGGTACTTCCCGCCTACAAATATAAAGAGTTCAGTATTTCTAGAAAACCTAAAACCCTGCCAAAGCTACAGATCAGTTCAAATATAAGGAGACTTGGTAATACTTTGGATAGATTAGGCGTAGGTGAAAGTAGGAGAAAGTTAATGCAAATTTTATTATTTTTTTAGACATACAATCTATATAAACTAACTACATAAAATTTTAATTTAATTTTAAATATGTGGACCATGTTTTTTAGCTAGAAGGACCAATATTATTAACCTGTGAATTTAAAGAGTATTTATAACCACATTTAGTCGTCCATTTATATGTATTACTACAGAAAATTACAATTTTAGGCGTTCTGGGAAATTATGTTTATATGTGTACCTACCGGTACGTATATTCAGTGAATAACTAATGTTTATGGTCGAAGGACCATGTTTATTGTGTGAATCAAAAATGTGTAAGCTGTGTTTAAGTTTTGAAATCGTATTCTAAAAAACAACTAAAAGTGAAATATGCTCTACATTATGCATGCATGTATGAGCTAAATACACACAAAATTGTGCAGGAATGCCCTTGAGTCTTTTTTTAAATGGACAATGTGGCATGTTTAGTATATTAGAGAAATGTCAAAACATAAATAAATAGTAGGTATACGTACTTTAAGTAAAAGTAATAGCACAAATGCTATTATCAACACATGTTTTGCCCAGTTGTAGTTAATTCACATAAATATCTCTTTCTGTGTGCTATTAAATCTAAGTGCCAATACAATGCCTACTTTAAGTACAGATACAAATACTAATACAGAAGAAATTCTATTTTCGAATAGGAATCAAAAGTTTTGTAGTCAAAGTACAAATAAACGAAAGCAGTCGTCCACAGAAGGTAAAAGAGACAAAGCAGAATCCCATTTTGAATGTGGGAAAGTGCATGTATGTGAATATAATGGGAATGTGTGTGTATGTGGAGTCATATTAAGTAAAGTAAAGTAGAGTACGTAGCTTTGGAGATGGAGAGAAATGGGCGCGACTGCTGTAACTGCAATTGTATCATCGTAAATATCGGGATGCTTGAGTGAAGGAGTTAAGTTAGTAGTCTGCAGAAGTACTTTAGAAGAAGTCAGTTGCTTTTGAAGGGGAGAGATCCGAAAAGTGGGTCTCACCAAAAATAAACGCAACGCTAAATATTTGTCAGGAAAAAATAAATATGAAAAAATGAAACATTTCACCCAAAATTTGGGAAAATTAAGAAAATTTGTATATTATATGATGGTATTCGTTTCACATATTATAAAATGCTTTCCTTATATATAAGGATTCCTTGCAACAGCGCAAAATCCCGTGAAAAATAGGATTTTTGTGCAAAATGGGATTTTTGTGCACAATGTGATTTTTGTGCAAAATGGGATTTTTGTGCAAAATGGGATTTTTGTGAAAAATCTGTTTCGTAGAACGATTTTTTCCCTATAGGAGAATTTCTGATACCCATTTTGCTTTTCAGTTACTTTTCCCCATGCAATTTTCATATTTCAAGATATTTCCTCTGAAAAGTGAGCTAGATTCCTTTCTGAGGCGAAAGTGCTACGAAATAAAGGAGAAAGTAAGGGAAAGGAAGAGGAGAGTGTTTCGGTGGATAGATTACGCTTATTGTTAGCACCATGGCCCCGCCCTCTGAAATCTCATAAAAGTTTCCTTCAGTGATGTTTTCCCATCCATTATTATTATATTTCATTATTGCAAGGCAATACAGGAGCCTGTCTGGAAGTGGTTGTTGTTGTTGTGTGACGTTTCCCTCAGATATCGGATAAGTATTTGTAAGAAGAAGGAATGATCCTTAAATTCGGTTCCGACATTGTTGTTGCTTAGATGTGTTCTTCCCGGGTTTTCCCGGATAGGTAATGGCAGTTAGGGATATAAGGATAAATAGAGAGAGCCCATAAAAGAAAGAATATTATTATCAGAGGAATAGTGCGGGCATTAAGGCTAATAGCTCACTGGAGCCATTCACTCATATTATATTAGCACGGAAGAAGGACACGACAACTTTATCCGATAATGCACTCTCCAGTCTACACGTCTACACGTCTACAGCAGAGAGAAAATGTATTTCATTTTGTTTACGGGATTGTCTAATATTCTATATTTAGTATCTCAACAGTAAATTCCATTTTCTTGTTTGTTTTTCGTGTATCTTTCAACAACTCCCTCATTTATTTATACAATCTCATCCTCCGTTTCTTTTCGTGGAAATGTTAGGCACAATTCTTTTCAAAAACCTTCTCATATTCTATAATTATAATTAATTTGCCTAGCTATTATATATATTTATTTATTTTTGACTCCTAAAATTCTAGAATAGCACAGTGGCTCACATAAAACAGATCTACACTCAAAAATATTGCAAAATACTGTACACACTTAAAATATTTACCAATACCAATACATATACCTCAATATTGCTGGAAAAGTTGTAGAGATTTGGCAACTAATAATATTTATGTGTAGTAAATAAGCAGAACTAAAATAAATTGGGCAAATATTACACAATATTGTACAATCTAAAAATTATGTTATAAATGCTATAATATTAATTCTTGGTGTTACTTATTTTGTCTCGGGACCAAAAATGGAGTTTTGTAGAAAATTGCCTAAAATTGCTATAAAATGTAATGTAATGTAATTTATTTCGACAAATAAGGTCTTAAGACAGTTTTCACAGAGATTTACAACCAGAAATACAAATGGAGTGAAATGAACTTTACAATTTAATTTAAATTAATATTAGCCCATAGGTATTTAATATTACTTTTGGCAAAGTAATAATTGGGCAGTTCCTTTCTGTCCTGTATTCAATTTGACAGCTGGAGGCAATAAGGTGGCAGACAAATGTAATCATTTGGCTACATTTTTTTGGTCGAATCGGAAGAAAAATAGAAAACCCGGATAATCTGCTGGCACAATTGCAAAAACGTAATAAGTAAGTATAAGTATATATATTATAGGGAGAGTGTGGCTCATCTGTTACGCAATTGCATGGAAAGAGGGCTATTGCCATTCTCTTGTCAGCTGTATGCTCTTCTGTGTATATGGGAAACAACTATCAATAAAGACAGGCATTAATATAACGTCCATTTATATCTCTACGACATTAGTCGAGAATTATTACTTGGCTTGGCTTAGTTTCTCTTCTCTTGGGGATAAAGTTCTTATTACATATAGTAGCTAATAATAAGTAGTCCGTATAACTGTAAGTATTAAAGAAAGATAAGTAAATATAGAATGTTGGTTAAGGAGATTGATTCTATCTTCTATTTCTAGTATTATCAAAGAGGGATAATGTGTCAGAAGATAGGATGTGAAAGAGGACAGAAAAAACGGTTTCAGCCATTCCAATTCCAACCAACAAAACAACTCAGAACAAATAAACCATTTGGCAATGGGTGTCCCTCTATATCACCTGTGCACATTATGTGAAATCTTAAACCCAAACTGGACCGGTTTTGTTGATGAGAATAGTTTAAATGACATATTAGAGA
>JAQFYC010005587.1:0-14038 GCA_034694165.1 Tomocerus mixtus
AGTGGACAATAACAAGAGAGCATAGCAACATTACCCATAAAAATTTCAACTTGGGTGCAGAATTTGACCCGAAAATACTATTGCACTACTGTGTACGGGGGAGGAGGTGCCATGACGATGTCTACGTACTGTGGGGGAACGTATAAGTATCAATCAGTAGTCAAGTCAAGGCAAGTAAGTTAATTTTGATATTTGGATTATTTTATTAGACTTTATTTTGTATTTTGGTAATCGCATCCGATTCTAACAAAAAAGTTTCCTCTACTTTGTACGTTGTTAACCTTTTTACCAGTTGTAAGTTAGTGCATGGTCACCACGAGTCACGGCACGGCAATATATAGTTGATAGTTATTTATCATTTATATTTATTTTTATTTCTTTATTGCTATATTAGTGTCCAGTCATGGAAAAGGATTCACTTGTTTTTGTTTCATTTATTTGCCTTCATCTTTTGCTTGTGCTAATAGACCATAATATAGCCTTAGCCCTCAGTTTGGACTTTAAAAAAATCAACTTTTGGGATCCCCTTATAACCTGGGTACTGGGTACCAAATGTGTATCAATCGAAAGCACTGGTAAAGGGGTTTAAAATAACACTAATTTCTGATTTCTATGGTGTCCCGTTCATGTGTCATGAGTAATCAATGGGATACGAAAAATCCGAAAAATCGGATTTTTGTATTCAAATACCATGCTACTCTGACTCAAAGCGTAATAATTATATGTTATATATTTATTTGTATTTCGCTAGAAAACTGCTTACAGTCTACATTCAAAGCTGGTTACCTAAATTGATATCAGAAAAGTGAAAAGGAATGATGGCAAGCCAAAAGTCAAAATTTATACCCATTACTTTTGAATCGTCGACATCGACACCTGATGACAATGATGTGTATTTGTCGCTTGATGAGATTATAGTAAAACGAAATATCCCACGAATTCCAAAAGCATTTGAGATAATGAACAAGAATATTGATCCCGAGCAAAAAATCGAATACATCAAATCCAAAATGAAGAACAATCCTGACCGCGATGAGCCTGCTGAAGACGACGAAATTTTAGCAGAAGTGCGTCCCACATTATTGGGTAAAAGGAAGCTGCCAGCTGTCGAAAATATGGATGAAGGAGAAGCAGAGTTTGTGGAAGAGATAGAAGAGTTTCTAGCCCAGGATGAAGAAGAGTTAGACGAACAAGACGAAGATTGGCCGACGGCTGTGGAACTGGACAAAAAACGGGTAAAAGTAGTTTACGATGATTTGGATCCTGTCCCGGATGAAGAAGACGAAGAGATAAAAGATATTGTTTTTGGACCAGCGAGCATCCGCTCTCGTGTTATTACTGCTAAACTGCCCTTGCGTAAGGTCAAGGTAAATGTTTCAGAAGGGGTTGTAGTTCCCTCGAAACAAATCAATCCTTTTTTAGATTTGTAAACCATTGATCTCTCGTTTGATTACTTTTGACCACTAATTATCTAAAACATGTTATTAAAATGCAAAATGCAATCTTCTTCTTAGGTGTCAACTAATGATAAATAACGTAAGCGTTTTTGAAACAATGAATTTTGAAGCTAACGAGCTAAGTCATTAGATCTACCAAATAAACTACCCCGTAATAATTTTGTTTTTCTATATTAACTTTATTGAATTGACCAGTAGAATTTTGTAGCCTAAATGAGTAGCCTTTGACGTCTCCAATGTTTTGTGGTTATGTAGCAGTCAATTAACTTTTTTTGTTTAATATGAAATAATATAAATATGACTAAAGCAGCGTTTCTAGAGGTCCAAATAGGACAGATATTACTTATTATATTTTTCAGAGTGTTAAATAAATGATAAGTCTTTAATGTTGTGAAATGATAACGGCTACAATGAATAAAATAAAATTCACATAATCCAACCATTGCATTGCAAGCCTCTTACGTATCTAAGGCAAGGTAATTTGTTTCTCCATAATGATGTTTAATATTTTGCAAGTGCAGGAACACACGCTATGTAGTTAGAAAACCTAAATATTATTATACTAAATTAGAATGATATATTATTAATACATACACGGCAAGGTAACACAAAGTAAACAACTTAAGTTATTAAAATAATTGTAATATTTTTGTGGTCGGAAATGATGCATTGTTTCAATAATTAGATAAAATGAAAAATGGAATATAGGCTATATAGGATTTAAACATTTTGAAATGTTCCTACGAAACAGAACCATTTCAAATGTAGCCGTTGAAAAATTACAAATTGTCAGGGTTAAAAGGTGTTTAAACGGGCAATCAATGTACCGGTAATTTTATCAAATATCTGTAGGATAGGTCTGACTATGGCACATTATTTTGTAGGAATATAAAATGATTGTATGTACTATACTAAAGTTACTTCGGATTTGCATTTCTGATGATACGGCATTTAAGCTTATTATTAGGTAGTTTGCTGCATGCTCCACTTCATACATGTCATGTCCATGCCATCCATGTTGTTTTGTTTTACCATTTTTGGACTGGAAATTCTATTTTGACCCCCCTACTATGGTACAATTTCTTGACAAATCGTCCTTATAATAGTGTATGTATATATACTTATTATATTGTGCATAATACAAGTAACCAACTACAATGAACACAGTCGTACATAATATGTATAACGTGATATTATTATCCTTTATTGCGATCGACCTTACAATACAGTAGAGTAATACCTTCTGCATATATATGAATAACAGATAACAGCATAATATTTGCATCTAAGCAAAACATAATATTTTCTATTTAGTACAAGGTATTAGATTATATATTCTATTCTATATTAACTATAGTGTACCATTTTTAAACATTGAATTACAGTAAACATATAATATGAAAACGGTATATCAAAATAATTAATTATTGAATTCATACTACATACACTTCAATAAATTACTTCACGATTAATTTGAAGGTAATATTTGTCTGGCTCAAAGCTGAATAAGAAAGTCGCTTTTAAGATTAATTAGTGGTATTAAATTCCAATTCGGGTAACTGTTTCAATCCATTGCGGAAGGAAGATATTTTATTTCTGAAAGTGAACACAACAGCACCGTTGTTACAGATGACAACTTCCTTTGTTTCTGGTGCGACGTCTTCATCAGCAAAATAAGTCTTTCCTCCCTGTATAAAAGTTTGTTTTTATTAACAAGTCATATCATAAATATTTATAAGTTATGTAAGGACAACACTTTTCAAAAATAGATGCTTATTACTTTTACAGGTAAGTACTTACGCTTATTGTGAACTTTATGATAACTGGGATATCTTTGGGAACTCGTACTTGTGGTACTATTGCCATACCAATAATATTAGTATCGACTATTTCTTTTGTGGCGACGTCACGAACTTCGTGAGTATTTTCAGACTGTTGATTTTTGTACATAAACTCCACTTTAATATCATATTTGGTTTTCTCATTTCCACAGTAAAACCACAACATCGAAATATTTATTTCCTGAGACACCGTCATCCTGGAATTTATTTTCAAGAAATTATCAAGCAAAGCTTAATTACTACTTACTGTAATATTTAAAGTAAATGAATTATTGGAAAATTTCAAAAAAATAATAGCTTACTCAAAACCATGGGGAGACGAAAAGTCTTTAGTTTGCGTTGAACAAGTGTCAGATCGCATTAATGAAATTTCGTTTGTAGTTATTCTCTTATCAGCCAGAAACCTGTATTTTAAACGCTTGTAGTAAATACAATACCTAAACTATAATCTTTTGAAGAAAGTACAGTTGAAATATCATTACTTCATGTCCTTTTTGCTTATGTGAACACAATCTTTGTTAACTCGGTAAGCAAAAAGCTCAGTTAGCTCTTCATGGGAAAGAATTCCGGAAAATGCCACTCTGTTGGTAAACGACTCGTCATCGAGAAGAGGAAATCGAATTTCTTGAATAACGTCTCCGAGAACGTATCTCATATTTACTCCATGGGGATCAATCTTTTGTAAATTGCATTGCTCCACAGCCCACCTAATTTTGCAAAAAATCATTGCAAATTTCATTATGGATTTCAATTATTTAACATTATGTAAAAAGTAGTACACAAAATTGTGTACTAAATTGTAAACATCCATTATGGATAACAAGGCCGGACGCAGGAAAAAATTTCGGGAGGGGCCCAAACTATGGGGTTTAGGAACATCAAAAAATCGTTTTTTTACCATTTTTGTTCATTGTTTGCCCTATTGTACAGTACGGAGCTAATTTCATCTCCAAATTACAGCTTGGTGCGCTAAATTTTTGGCGCTTTGAGGCAAATTATATAAATACCTAAAACATACAATATTTAACAAAATTGCGCGGAGCGCGAATTTTTTTCATTTTTTGTTCATTTTACCTGGGTGCGGCCCTTGATCCAAAAATTTTAATTAACATTTAAAGATTTGAACAGTCATGAAACTATTCATACTATTCAAGGTCAAGATTCGAGATAATTGAGAATGAAATTAAAAAAAATTAACCAGAATAAATACTCATTCGCAATTACTTACGAAGGTAGGAAGGAAACCTGAATTGTGCAATTACCATTTATTCTTTTTCTTCTTCTCGCTATTCCCAAATTCCCACCCTTTGATTGATCTCTCTTCCTCTCATCCCCCTCCAAAATTTTCTATTTTATTTCCTTACCTCTCTAAGCCTCATTTGACATTGCACCCTGTTCTCTCTTCTCCCCCTACCTCCCTTTGCCAATCCTCTCTTCTCCATCTCTACTACCTCCTTCTCTTTTTCCCTTTCCTTTTTATCCCTCGTTTATCTGCCCCTCCTCGTCACTTTTTGCTACTTCTCTCTTTTCTTCTCACTCCAAACTAGGTTTGCAATTTGCAGGTTTGGGATTATAGAACCCTAGCAACGTTGATATACTCTTTATTTTATAATGTTCATAATTACTAAGAATTTACTATTTATGTAATATGGAATTTAAATGTAGTTTAAAATTCAAAATCGTTCTTACGTAAGACATCCGTTGTAAACAGTGTCTTCATTACATTGTAGCGACGACGAGCGAACGATCTCAGCCAACTCCGAGCAATTGAATTTCAGAACAATTGTTGTCGAAAATATTCGCTTAGCGTATCTGCAATGGAAATTAGGTTATTTTGGAAGTTTTATCAGTTTCCATTTTATCTTACAAACCAAATATTTTACCTTAAGACACAATTCTCAGCGGTCTTCAAAACTTTTCGTCCTACTTGACCTTTGTCGCATAATGGAAGACGCTTCAGGTTAATGAAGACGTCGACTATCTGATCAATTATCCTTTCATGCAGAACTGAGTGGATGACATGTTCCGCTCGACGAATAATATGAGTAGCTAGGTACTTATGAGCTAAAGCAAAAACGCCAACGGCAATAGCTGGAGTTACACCATCCGGTATGTGATAATATTGGAAATCGAGTTCGTCCCAATCGGAATACAGCATCTGTAATGTATAACAACGCAGTAAAGAATTATAACATAATAATTAAAATTAGTTACTAAACCTTACAATAATAATGTAGGTAGGAACATGTAGGTAACATTTTTCATACATAAATCCTTAGAAGTCGTATTAGTTTTCAAAATTATCATTTAAAAGCGGTAAGTGGTGAGACAGTATTTTTTTTTCAATCATAATTAATTATTTAACTTTTACTTGCTATTTGGATTTAATATAATTAAGTAGGTAGTAAATTCTAGGGTAGTGCAGAGTGCAGCGTATTAATAAGTATAACATCTTTTAAGTTAGCAAATTACTTAACCAGATCCGTTTAAACTGTAGAAATGTTATTTTTCAATAATTATTGTACCTGTACAAACGCATAAAAATTGTCAGAATTGTCTTCCTCTAGGGAGATTACTCTCCCGTTGGTTTCCTCACTTTCTGAAGCGCTTTTAGTCCACCGATCGCTGAGCATGGCTTCAAATACCGGCGAATGTCCCTTGAGAACGAGAGAGTGACATTCTATTTGACGCATTTTGGCACCAGATCCCACTTTAATGATCACATCAGTGGAGACTTTTTTTTCAAACATTATACGGACGAGGCTCCCCAAATTCGAAATAGGAAGGTCTCTCCAATCATCATCCATTGTTCCTAGTCGTTGTCGCTTTGCTCGAGAGGGGTGATTTCGAGAATTAGATGATGATGCCATTTTTCACATTCGTTTCTATCAAATCTGCTGAATTAAATAAATGAATTCATAATTACTATTTTAAGCTATCTAAAATTTAGCCCGTAATGGTATTTCATCCCAACTGGAAATACTAAAATAAAATTTAAAAGGTTCGTTTCTTAATCGAACACCAGCTTTCTCTTCAAAATATTTCAAATGTATAATAGCATCAGTAGGGACTTATGCAGGCTAAAATTAAATGTTTTGAACTTTTAGTGAGTTTCCGATAGTTTTATTGATTTACATAGTCTTGCAATAATCCGAGATTAGCGAACTCTGCTGAAATTAACAATAATAATAGTAATGAATTTACTAATAACAAGTAATGAAAAGTACAATATCAATAAATTCATAGGTCATTTGGTGAATATCATAGCGTATTATCAAATTATAATAATAATATTAAACTTGACAAAAATAAAAACGTAAAAATAGACAATAGAATGTTTAATACTCACGAGTCACGATTCGTCACGATCACGATACGATTCACGATACGAAAACTGCTATGCTATAAATAAATTGTCAATCAATATTATTTTATTTATTTTGTCACATGTCAAGTTTTGATTTCTTGCTCCGCTGTCAGCAGTAGTTAGTAAAGGAGAATGGGAATAAATGTTGAATGTTATGATCGAAATTTTGCTACCTTTATAGAATATATTTGAGTGTTTTCTTGTCACTTGTTGCCTTCTGGATTCCGGTTCTGATGGGCGGCTACGCAACCAGTTTGCCTTAGAGACTTAAATCTTTCTTCGGGGGCACAAATAGAATGACGAAGACGGCGATAAACAAAATACGATGGACAATACAATACAATATTTGTCAGTATTGTTTACAACACTAGACGACGATGTGATCATCTAAATGAGGAAGTTCCCGCTGATGCTGATAGTAAAGTTAAGACTGTCGGGCGCATACTATAGCACTTTCCTTTACTACCAGTAAGTTGGGTTGGATTTTAATGATGAGATTTTGAGATGAAACCGATGAAACACTTTTAGATCACGAAATCTATAATTACCCTTTAAAATCAAATCATAAGTTTATTGTCAGTAATTCCCCAATTTCCATAGAGGTGCAATCTATAAAAATATTTACGTAGTAAAAAATGGAGTAGATAATCTTGCTGACTGACTCCACTAATTATTATAGGGTTCGGTTGTGTATTTTACGATATACTACTTATCACTGTCAGGGGTGGGCTAATATCACTTTTGATCAGGGGTAGTCGGAGGGGGATCCAATTATAACGAGATTTTCTATTTAACACAAATTAAATTAAATTGGATTATGTGACGATTTCTTCTGTGGAACATTTATCATGATACTCTTCCGAATTTAAGAAAATGTTGATGAAAGTGGAATTAATTCAAAAGAAATAATTTAAGATAGTTTTTCCAACAACCTATATAGCCAATTTAATCTACGTTTATAATTCATTGCTTGGTGTGTGACGTCCCGACGTCCAATAATATATACCTAGGTAAAAGTACCTCTGGTACCTGCCCTGAACTAATTGTTGCATAAAATAGGACTTACAAAAATACTTACACATATTATGGTATTTTCAAGTCTGTGATACTACGGCATTTATAATCCTCATTATTAAGTAGCGATTTTTTATGCTATTTTAAGGTTTAGCTGTGAACCTCTGTCTGTATATTATATGCATGTATTGCCGCTATAAAACAATAACAAAATTAAATTAAAATGAATTGTTCTAACTTTTTAGAACTCATCTATAATGCAAAACGGGAGAATTTTTATGTGTAGATGAGCAAAGTCGGTCCACGCTAATGACCAGTGGCCGAAATTGTGCGAGTCAGAATAATGGTACCTCAATTAATGTCAATAGACTGTCAGTCGTTATCCGACAAACTCGCTAATTACACCATTGGAACAGTCATTTTCAAAAGTGTTACATTGTTTACAAATTTTACAACAGTTTATTGCTTTCTAATTAGATTTATAAAAATTTACAAATATTAGGGACACCAAAATGTCCAACACCGGGGCGCCACAAAGGTTACTTACAGTAAGTAATTAGAAACTATGAGTGTATTTAACATTATAGCTATATAACCATCGATACCATATTAATACATTAAATGTAATTCAATAACACTTAATTAATATATGATAATATTTTCGTAAATCTAGGTAATTTTACTGTACCATCAATATAAGTTAATTAAAAACTTAAAACATAATTAATTTTGAAATGGTAAATACCTAGTGAAAAAATGTGATATAATTAATCTAAAGTATGGAATAAAAATGGATCTGTTCATCCAGCCAGGGTTGTGGTTGAGGGCACGTCCGTTTCGCCGAATTCTTACTAGGTGTATTAAATTCGATTTCAGGGATCTGTTTAAGGCCGTTTCGGAATGAAGATATTTTATTTCTGAAGGTGAACACAACGACACCATTGTTACAAATGACAATTTCTTTTGATTCGCCAACAATATCTTCATCAGCAAAATATGTCTTTCCTCCCTGTAACACAGTAAAAAATCAATATTGGGACTTTTATAATTAAAATGTGTTGTTCATTCTCAAATTGACACTACAATATTATTTAAGTTACCTACATTGATTGTGAATTTCACAAACACCGGAGTGTCTTTTGGAATTCTCACTTGCGGTGAAATTTTCATACCAATGATGTTTGTATCCATGATTTCTTTTGTTGTAACTTCTCTGGTTTCAGAAGTATTTTCCGAATCTTGGTTTTTGTACACAAATTCCACTCTAATTGTGTATTTTGTCTTTTCCACACCACAGTAAAACCATAACACTGAAATGTTTATATCCTGGGAAACTTTCATCCTGAGCATGTGTGAAATTAATCAATTTAAATTATTTGCTAATTCAAAAATTATTCTGTAAAGCACTTAAAAAATAATGCAAAATATTAATTTACTCACTCGAACCCATGCGGAGATGAAAAATCCTTTGTTTGAATGGAGCAGGTGTCAAATCTTGCTAGTGACATTTCTTTTGTGACTATTCTCTTGTCCACTGAAAACCTACATTCGTGAACACATTGACAATTAAAACGTTTTTCAGGTAATTTCAGATGAAAAATGAATACACATTTAATTTAAATGCTTTGTTGATTACTTGAGAGATTGGTCTTTTAAATGGACACAGTCTTTATTTATTCTGTAAGTAAAAAGCTCTGTAAGTTCTTCAGAGGTCAGGATTTCAGCAAAAGCCACTTTATTAGTGAAAGTGTTGTTATCAAGAAGAGGGAACCGAATTTCTGTAATAACTTCCCCAAGAACCTTTCTCACATTTTTTCCAATAGGTGTCAAACTTTTCAAATTGCATTTCTCTATAGCCCACCTATTCAATTTATATAGAAATGTGTTGTATTAGCACTTCATGCTTAAGGATTACATTTATTACATTCAACTATTTTTCTATTACTATTATATAATTAGCATAGAAAAATAAAGTTTTGTGAAAATAGCTTAAATGTACTGAATGGGTGCTACAAGTATATGAATAATTCATATTTAGAGAAATAATGAATTAAGTACTACCTAAATTAACTTACGCTATACATCCAGTGTACACAATATCTTCTGGGCATTGCAGTGTAGGTGAGCGAACAACGTCTGTCAACTCGGCTCTGCCAAAATGGTGAATGGTAGTACCACAACTGAATATATGTTTGCCATATCTGGAATTTGAGAATAAAAGCTATTTTTTGGTAACCTGTTTTGCAATAGGGTGCCAGACCGTTAATCGTCGAAATATTAATCGAAGAAATACGTTGGACTAAATTAAATTAAAAAATATGATTAATTCAAAAGCAGGCTACAGGATCGAAGGAAGTCAATTGCCATTGCCAATTTAGTGGTTACCTCAACACACAATTTTCAGCTGTCTTTAGAACCTTTCTTCCCAATTGACCTTTGGCACACACTGGGAGACGTTTTAGATGGACATAAGTCTCCACTATTTTGTCAATTACTCTCTCGTGCAAAATCGAGTGAATGATGTGCTCAGCTCGACGAATAATATGGGAAGCCAAGTATTTGTGTGTCAAAGCATAAACTCCAACGGCAATAGAAGGAGTGACTCCAGCCGGAACATGATAACATTGAAGATCTAATTCATCCCAATTAGAGTAGAACATCTAAATGTAACAATTACTTAATACAGTAATTAATACACATTAACAATAAATTCACCAGAAGATGGAAATGTAAAATTAATTTACCAATAGAAATTTAATAAAATGGACTATTAATAAATTAATTACCTCCACGAAAGTAGAAAAAATCCCCAGGATTGTCATCCTCCAGAGTGATGGGTCTTTTAGTAGGGTCCCCATTTTCCGTCGGATTTGTTGACCACCGCTGACTTAGCATGGCTTCAAACACAGGAGAATGCCCGCTGAGAAGAAGAGAGTGACATTCTATTTCCCGCATCTGGGCACCACTTCCGACTTTAATGATCACATCAGTCGAAATTTTCTTCTTGTACATTATACGGAAGAGACTTCCCAAATTCGAAACAGACTGATGCTCTCGCCAGTCGTGGTCAGTTGTCGCCATACGTTGTCGTTTTGCGGGAACTGAAAGTCTCGGATTAGAATGAGTTGGTGTCATAATTTGGTTTGGACTAGGAGGATCCATTTTTCTATTGAAACAAAAATAATATTAAGCTATGTACCTACATACAAATAACTTACACTTTAAGGGGGAGAATATATTCATTGCGTACAAAGAATACTTTAAATGTGGAAGCATGATATTCAGTCCAAAAATATTGACTAATTATCATTCATCATTAATTGCATAATAATGTGTTGTGTGTTGATAATAAAAAATATTTGCAATATTGCATCAAGAATTATTGTTAAAATTAAGAAACCATCTTTTTTATAATTCATACTTACCAACGACACGATAACTTAGTCGAATTTGGGTCAGTTTCGATGTAATAGTAGTGAGAGAGAAATGTGTATACTTTGTGTAACTGCACTGCAGAAATACAGTTGCTCACAATATTAATGTTAGTACACGCTTTTAAAAATTGTCATCAAGAGGCTGAGGAGGAGGTATTCACTCACATCTAGGAATGTTCTACGAATTTGCAGCATTACTATAAAATAGTAACCCTATCGGCATAACTGTAATATTGACCCGTCCAATAGAGTTAATTATCTCCTAAATATGTAATATTTGCAAGATTTTACATTTAGATAGGTATAGGTAGGTACCTATTAGGTATAGCTACAATATTTTGTATTTATAATTTAATTTCCACATTGCAGTTACTTACGATAGTAGATAAAATAAATATTTTTGTTGAACTAATTTATGATGGCTTTTATTTGCATGTTGTTCCGCTGCACTACATTTTCTAATTCTTTAGAGAACAAAATCACCATGTGCAATATCATACACATGCGATGAATGCCATGTAGTGTGGAAATGATACAAAAATAAACAGTGGTTAGGTAACTTTGTAGAAAATTTAATAAAAAAACTAAAATAAATAATTTAAAATCAAAGTTTAAAAATTGATTGCTTTACTTATCAATATGGCGATCGTGGTGATTGAAATCTCACAACACCTAAGGTTGCCCTATATCTGGAGTAAATGGGCATTAGGGCATTGATAAGTATTTTTATTCCTAATTTAAGCTTTCCAACGATACCTTATTTGCCAGAATATGTTACAATTTCAAAAATGGGAGCCGGGGTCATAACAACTCAACAAGGGGGAGGGTCTGATTTACCTCATTTTCAATGGTATCATCGGCGGAACCCCAACAGACTACCCTGAAAATTTGAAGTCGATATCTCAAACCGTTTTTGAGTGTTCACACACAAGACGGAGATAGACGGATGCGAATGCATCATTTCCATAAAGTAGCGCCTTAATGACTGGAGTATTTGAACTGAAACATGTTTTGCTGTTAATAGGAATAACAGCGTACTGTAGTATAAGTAAATAAATTCTTACGTGGCAGCCGTGACGCTGAATAAACGAACATAACGAATCCAGGGTATCAAAAACCTGGAATTGTTATACTTTATAAGACGGTAAACGTTCATGGATTATTATTGTTGTTATTGTTCCCCTGTTATCATTTTGTCAAATACGTAATAGCTACCCAAGTAGTTTTTGAAAACTTATTTATACGGGTCATGTGGTTCGTCATAAATATACAAAGGAATTCTATGATAAATTTTGTTACAACTTGAATTAGTATTACATAAAGTATCCAAAATGATATATTTCGTCTTCTGTGACGAAAAATTATTTAGTGCTTTTGGAAATTTTAACTTAATGCACCAAGTATTTGTAGCCAAACTAAAAAACACATTAATCAATGTCTTGGTGATTTTTGCTGGCTGATTAAATTGGAAAACCATTAAAATACTCAGGCCTGGTAACTTCATACCCTGACCTTCTTGTAACCGTTCTCTAGTTCTTGGACAGAATTACTATTTAGGTGGGATGTGACATTATACACCGCTAAAAAAGCAACACCGCCACACCACCAATTTCTATTTTCAAAGAATTAGTCGTTTTTTTAATTTTAAAAACCTAACCTAATTAAAAACAATCAAATCTCATTGTTTGTTTTTCAAAAATAGGCCTATTCTCCAAATGGGGGCGTCCGCGGTGTCTGGCGGTGTGGCAGTGTGGTTGTTTTCGCGGTGTATAATGTCACATCCGATTTAGGTACACATGCATGGCATGGAAGTAGTATTCCCTATATTTTTGTGAGTTGTCTATGTAATCTAAATAGGAAATGTGTGTTTCCTTTGTATTTGAATCGACTTACCACTTTTGAAATTGTAATGCATTATTTATAAAGCAATGTGTTTTGAGAAACAATAGTTCACTGAGAGCACAGGCCGGATATGTTTTGAAAATCGACTTACGATTAGCAGGAAAGTCACGAACACGTATTTATCAACCTTTGTGGGATGGATGAGCCCCCAGCCTCCATCACTATAAAAATAAACAAATGTCTTCGAGATGCAGATATATTTAATAACTACTAAAGAGTTATATATGTATTAAAAATTATGATTTCCAAATGGTTTGACAATATATATGAAGGAATGAAAAATTGCAGGAACAAACACATTTGCACTTCGATCGAATATCTAATAAAATGGGTATTATTTTAATTATAGTTAATAACCGCAGCGTATAATAATGCCCACGTTTGAACCACCATTTCTTGTTCAACTATATTGATTAATTATTAATTATTAGCATGGCCTTTTGTTGTATACAATTATATAAATATATTTTCCTTTCTACATATACATGTAGAGAGGCTGCTTTATGCGTTATATTATAATGGCTAGTTTTAATATGTCCTGCGAATTCAATACCACAAAATAAGTAAGACGATGTGATATTCAATTACTAGATGTTGAGATTTTGCTAGGTTTCAATATTGAAACATCCATTTTTGCAATGGTTTATTTAGTAAACGTATTGCTTTTGTATTGATTTTTGTATTATATTATGTAATACCGCACTTTCTAATAGTTTAGCAAAAGAAGTAATATTTATACTTATTGAACAATCACAGTTTGTCTTTGTGTAACACGAAAACAATCCAATCAAAAACTCAAGGTTGGATAAGAAAACAGTTGCTTTGCTTATTCGCATACTTATTCGTCAAACATTAAACAAACGACAGGACATTCATTTACATTGAAGGATTTTAAACATAGCTGTAGGATGAGATTCTGTATAAAAGGAATATACTAGACATGCTATACACACTTGTAACTTTGGCGATCCCCGATCCCAAAGATCGACTAGTATACCGATCCGATCCCGATCCGATCCGATC
>JAQFYC010005588.1:0-14033 GCA_034694165.1 Tomocerus mixtus
TCTGGTATGGTAAATGGTAACAAAGGTTCAGGCGAAGGCTAAAGAACGCAATCAATGCAACCCAACGCAACGGTGCACTAACCAATCCCACGGACCAAATTTTAATACCAGTGGTATATCAACTACCTATTTAAGTAAAAGGCGGAACAGGACAGGTTGCACTATTTTACTTTCTTTCTTTTCTACATCATTGGAGATGAGAATAGAATATTTCATATATTAAATACTATCCTCATGTACAATTTAAACAGTAAAATTGATAACACAGTTATAATCTTATAGGGATACACATTTTAGGATGCGAAAATATAAGATATGGATAGACGTGATAGGAATTCCTATGTGTTTTGCGTTCATTTGACTGGAGAAATTGAACCTAACGGGAAGAAATATAAAATCTAACTGTATCCCGCATGCTCTTTCATTCTATTAAGTAGTCGTATGGATAAAACTTACATATTAGCTACTATCTATCCATGTATGCAGTTTTTGTCCAAGAAGTATCAATGTCAGTATGTAGAATGTTTTCCTTGCTTGTTTAACATATGAGGAGTCAGGACTAAACCAGAGGATCGCTACTAAAGGCGTACATGCAGTGTTAATATATATTACATAATGTTGGTTAGTAAAATACCTATGTAGGATAAGGTTAAGTTTTACATTGCATGTCTAATGCTAAGCTTAAGGAAACTGCTTACTTGGAGTAAAGAGAGAAGCGAAGAAGTCAAACTCTTGTCTTATCTCAAAGCAAAAAGGAAGCTTATAACTTATAACTTCACTTTCACCCTTAGTGTGAGTGTACTGTAGTGATATTCCCCTTAGCTCCCTCCTAACCCGCTAAACCAATTTACCTGTGTTGCATTTAAAGTAGTAAAGTTTCTCATTCTTATCACTACCTAACCACCTACTACTCACACCGTGGCATAGCATCGCACAGGATACATTTGTACTTGAGTTTACTACGTTACCTTAGATTACTTGGCTTACATTTATCTAATCTTGGATATTTATCTTCTCCTATCGAGCCCACATCTCTCTTTCCATCATTTTCTCAGAGTATTGCTAAGTTTCAGCTACTTATAATATAGTCCACGTTTTGATGTTATGTACACGGAATATAGAACAACATCGTATCGAATCATAGTTGGTATGGTAGTACTATGTAGCTAGCTACTTAAATAACACCTAAACCAAACCAAACCACACGCACACTAGTTATTTTATAGCTACAGATAGTTATGCGGTGTAAGTTGTAAGGTAGCAAGTATTATGATATAAGAAGGACGCAGTTGGAATTCAAACCCATTGCCCCCATTTGTGTTGAGGTTAGCTAATATCTTCCTTTGTTTAAATGCTCTATGCCCCAATTTCCCTAAAAGATAGCAGTAGCCTAATACATAGAGGAATGAAATGAATGTATCATTGTTTTATAATATGTAACTATTACTGTTTGTGCAGTATTTCCAATCATTCTTAATTATAATGACGGCAGACTCCCAACCCAACTGCTAACTAGAGACCTCAATAGCAATACTTACTGCTTTCCACAAACATTTCCGGAAATATCAATTATTACAGTACAGTAGAGAAGCAGAGAAATCTCTGTGACATGACACAATGGGGAATATCTGTAATTACAGTATGCATAATCCCGTGTGTGTGCTGTACACATCTGGAATCTGGAATGTTTGTTTTTATAACGTTCGTATATTGGCATGTTTAAAATATTTAAGTAAATATGAAGCGGAAAAGCTCAAAGAGAAAGTAAAATTAAAGCGAGTAGTCGGTAGTCCCAGTCATTACACCCATGCCTTGGTTTCAGTATTTCAGTATTTCAGCATGTAGTTGAAATGCATTACAGTACATAGATCAAAGGTAGTAGTTTACAAATTTCCACAGAATGCGAATGGAAGAAGATAACTTCCACACAGTACACAGCTAGCATTACCACAGTAGGTAGGTAACGTAGCATAATATACATACATTAGAGATTCAGATGAATGAGAATCGTGTAGGGATGAGTGTGTCGTGCACTAAATACAATATGATGATGCTTGCAGGTAATGCATGAGTGACTGTGGGTGAATAATGGACCCTTCTGCATCCTTCCACACAGATGAACACTTTATACTGTTTCTACTCACCTATGTAGGAAGAGACTACTACAAGACTTTCCTTTCCCTCTACATAGTTTTAGACACATAAATACTACATACTGACAGTAAAGCTATGCCAGGCCAGGCCAGACATGACCATGGCGATGGAGTAGATGAATCCTTGTTTTAGGTAGGCAAAGACACAACCTCGTAAATATATTATTAGCTTTAGTCAGATTGCAGTAGATAGTGTATTCGTGGCTGCTCACGGAGAGTTTGGTTTGGCTTCACTTTCCCGTGCTTTCTTTTTCCTTTCGTTTATATTTATAAATAAATTCTAAATTACATGTGAATAACATATAATAATATGTTATATGTTGTTGTGTGGGTTTTGCATGAGCAAAATATAGTTACTGTTATAAAACAAACCATGGGCCGTAGTGCAATTGTAGAAACAGGAAATGAACTCACATCCAAAATGCAAATAATATAAATGTCTGATACTTATTACGTAAATCTACAAAAGTCTTACTCCTGGCGAAGCCGAAGTAAAAAAGGTTGAAAGTGTGTATGTTAATTGAAGTAAATGAGATGTATTGTAAAGTAAAATGTAAATGTAAGTAAGAGTATTAACTTTGTTGAGTATGGCCTTGCAGTTAGTTCATAGTTACTAGGTTAGAGTAGTAAGTAAAGTAAAGGGTTGTAATGTAATTCCTTTTGACGATTCTTCTACTTACTTAACATCGCTTTATAACCAAGTTCGTCGAGTTATGAACTAAACATTTTCCCCGGATGCTCCAAATATTTAAAGAGTATACGACTAGTTAGTTATCCATGCATTCTATTAATGGAGGCACATGTTTTGTACATAAATAAATAGCTAGATATGCATTAAATGAAATCATTTCCATTGTAGTAAGTATTAGTTTCCTATTAAATTCCATGGTGTATAGGTACATAGGTACAAATACTACTTCTGTATGGGGGGATCGTTGTGGTTAGCCTTCATTCAACTGCTATCCGTTCTTATTAAGATACATTAAATGATTATTCTATTATTCTCATTATGAGGAGAATCTTCAAAGGGAAAATGAGAACAATATTCACTGCGAGAGTGCATTCTAGTGGGTGCAACTTGGATATGGTGACCTACTTTGGTAGACATCGAATGAGATTAATCCCTTTGATCATGATAATCCCATTTTTAGTTGTGTCTAGCCTAGAATCTGTGTCATTGTTAAATAGAGTCTGTACTACCAGAGACAGACACAAAATACATTGATGCATAGTACGACAGACGTCTATGTTTGAATATCGTGTAAACAACGTGTTATCTGTCATTTGAATTTGATTAGTTATTTACTTTTAACAGATAGACACAACAATACAGTGGTAGTTAACGAATAACGTTTTTATAAAACAGAATTTTGTTAAAAATATTGACTTTTTTATTTTACTTTGCCAAACAACACCATGCGTCTTCCGTACCTATGTGCTTCAGAACTGTAAATAAATAATAGCAGATTTATATTTTACAGCTGACGCTGAACTGTACTGTACATACTACACTACTTACTGTATTACCAGTAGTAAATTAAAAGTATACATACTTACCTATAAAAATAATAGCTTCCTCATTTTGAAATCACTGGTGATACGTACGTATAATAATGAACAACGGCAATTTTTTAAATAAGATGAAGAATTCAACTATTTTTTCACTTTATGTATTTATGAAGGATCCTAGTAAATTTTCCTGTAAATCCCCTGTGGTATTTTAAGCTTCCCCTTTTCCCACATTCGTCTTGCCAATCTTAGAAAAGTGTTAAGTCGAATTCGAATCCATGCCAAGCGTCTGGAGTGAGAGTCACCACTTTAATCCAATCTAGCCTTATATAATACCTCTTGCGGGGGCATGGGTGACACAACCTATTGAGCGAAGTCAAAAGAGCCTGGAAAAGAATACAATACACTTTGTATGCATATATCTGGAAAGTAAGCAAGGTAATGTCACAGTAGGACAAGCTTAAGCCATACTTTATTACGAAGCCAAGCCAGGCGAAAGCAGGACATATATACATACTACAAACTACAGTACAGTACACCTAGGTCTCTCTACTATACAATACAATCTACTATTGCATTCTCCGGACTAGTTCAATAGAATAGAAGCTACTGTACTGAACTGAACTGGCAATACAATCAGTCTCCTAGTGCATGACATTGCCGAACGAACTGTGCCTACTACTACAACTACTACAATATGTATTACTACGGATTTCTAGTAACTACAATATAGGGAAATACTAAAGTGAATGGAAAAGTGTAGGAGAGACTTAAGCTAGCAAAACTATAACTGTGACATAACGTAAACGAAAGCAGAACAAGTAAGTATTTGGATAGCATTATAGAATGGAGCACAAACTACTAAATGTTGAATACCTTAGCTTAACTGTAGTTCCAGCTCCAGTGCCTACAACATAATACGTACAATACAGTATGTATGTAGTGTAATGTATTTGCCTTCAGTTTTCTTTGCTTTCCTGCCTTGCCTTGCTTTGCTTATTCCTCACAGGGAATACACAGTCACATAGCGGAGACTAGTTGGTATTGAGAGTGAGCGGGGAAAGGAGCGTTTGCTTCAGTTGAACTGACGGGAAAGTAAGCAGAGCAACGGAGGGAAAGCAAAAGGCAGTAGTTCGGGTAGCGGGCAACCGGGTAGACGCATTGAGCAATTTGCTCCGGAGACATTCCTTTAACACGTTACCATTCCTTGTGCTTCAACAAACTTGTTACTTGAGTACATATACTATCTGTATATGTAAATACTCAGCTACAGTCCAAAATCCTCATCGTCCTCTAGGATTCTACTACTTACTACTACAACTATCTCTTTGTACTATTGTACACTGTGTCGTGGTTTCCCCTCCACTTCTGAGTTTAATGAAACTAGTTCCACTTTCTCTATTGTATCATCCACTGCTGGAAATCACAAGGGAGAAAATTACCAAACGACTTGTTTTCTGTGTAAATACATCAGTGTGACAATTGTTATTTACTGTGCAGCACCCAATCTGACAGTTCTAGTTCGTTCGTCTGATTCAAAAGTATTCTGCTCTAAATCTAAGTGACGATCTCGGATCTTTATATAAACATAATTAGCAAGCTATATTATAGTAAATAAAAAATCCTTGAGAATAACGTTTTAAACAAGCTTTGGATTGAAGAAAACTTATGGACATATCAATTGGTATACAAATATAATAAATACTGTGCTACGTTAAGTTTTTAATACATTATTAGGTACGAAGTAAGCAAAAGTACTGTTACTCTGAGTTGAAAGAGCTGAGCAAACTAATGGAACAAACTGGTGTAAAATTAATGAGTTACGTACGATAGCCTTGATCATCTTCAAAGAAGTATAGATGAAAGTTAAATTGAAATTTCTTGAAGAAAAGGTGAAGGCCTACGTAGTACTTGTACTGTAATCTAAGGGAGCGTAAGTGTAACCTATTGCACTAATGCTTGAGGGTGAAAAAAAGAAACTACAAGATCCTAGCGTGCTGTGCAGAGTAAAAAGGCGAGAGAATATCTGGAGGAAATGAATTAACAAGGAAGAATAGTGTGTATCTATAGGTACTAAGTTTTCCTGTACTACAAAATTAGTTAAGATACAAAACCGAGAAAGGGAGTTGACTCTGAGACATTATTACATAACATAACTTCTTAGCGCGATACGTATAAAAAGATGAAGTGGAAGACAAAGCGACACGAAGTTGTTCTTTTACGTAGTTACTCCAATACAACTTTAGTTTAGTTAACTAAAGTTGAAAGAGTTACGTACGTTCTGGTGAATTTAAGACTTAACTTTTCTCTTCCCTTTTCCTTGGCTTCTCCAGGCCGGTCTAGTGTCTCTGTGTACTGTTCCGTATAGGTGTGCAGTGTACTGTATATGTATACCCATTACCGTGTACTGACTGTATATGGTACTGAAAATTCTTCCTATACAAAACTGAACTAAACTGTGTAGTTGTAAGTATCAGCAGGAGCTGATTGTGAGAAGTTACTGACAATTAGATATACTCCCAGCGCATATCTTCAACTACACGCTACAGAGTTGACTGAATCTCTAATGTAGTGTACAGAGGTACTTACTAGTGAAAAGGGCTATCTTCAAACCCTTCTCTTCCTTCACTTCTATTCTCCTGCAATAAAAGTTGAACAAAAGCCAGAGTAGACTTAGGGACATGTAGATAAGTCCTTCTCCAACTAAAATAACAATATACAGACTTACTGACATAACTATCTACATACGACAGAGGCAAGTGGGGT
Organism: Tomocerus mixtus; assembly: GCA_034694165.1. Classification (NCBI taxonomy): domain Eukaryota; kingdom Metazoa; phylum Arthropoda; class Collembola; order Entomobryomorpha; family Tomoceridae; genus Tomocerus; species Tomocerus mixtus. Next base: position 6,429 of record JAQFYC010005588.1, read on the forward strand.
TTATCTTGTCTTCCCTATTTCCTACTAGTAGCACTACCACCACCATGTGTACCTACCTCCATACTTCATAAATACTTATAGTACATACATACAGAATAAATACATTCTGCATGACAAGATACTACATTTAGAACTACTACAATATAAATATGTTCACTACAACTACAGTGCAGTGCTTACGTTAAAAAGTCGGTTTTGACAATCAAATGAGACCCCTGTTGTTAACATAGTTGAGCCTTCTCTTGGAATTTTTCCGGTACGAAATGAGTTTCTCCCGGTCATGAGCGATTAGCTGAATTATGCACAATGCCTCATAAAAACTTGATAAAAAATTGGTGCCAAATGAATACCTAAGAGAGGAAAACGAAAAGAGAAACATCCGGGAGTTCTTGAGCCGACTTTGAAAAATCGTAGGAGGCTTAAACTCTTCTATCTAGATTACATTCTAGAGATACTGACGTATGCAAACTTAAGTACCAAAAGGTACTACTATAGTATACAGTGTAATTTTATGATGCTACCCCCTTCCTATTTCCTATAGGCAGTTCAGAGTTCTGCTACATAGCAAAATACAATACACACTATAGGAACCATACCATTAGAACGTAACCCACTTCACCGTGTATCTTAAGTACCAATGTATATTCTAAATGCAGCGGACACTGATGTTGAGTGAATGTAAGACTCATTACCATATTCCCTGTACTAATTAATACGTTATTAATATATAACTACAGATACCTATGCAGACACAGTTTACATGTATCTAAACTATTTCCTTCTAAACCCAACTTCAGCTTAGCACTACCTATTTGCGGTATTGTATTGTAAGAGTTTACCTTATTTATATGGAGTATTTCTTATAGTAGAAGGGCCAGAGTATAAAATTTTTATGTAGAAAAGCAATCTCTCGGTTTTTTGAGAGATATTATATTTCCCCTTTCTATTACTTATTCAAATTTTGAATTGGAACCACTTACTACTTACCCCATTCATATAGTATCACAATTTAAGACAAGGCAGCTGTGTCAAGATATGCGTAAGTGTTACTCCGTACTTAAACTAGTGCACTGACATCCATATAAGCGCTACTCTTAACTACATACATTTGCAACACAAATCTGATCTGACATTTCTGTCACCCACTCTATTTCACCTGGTTGACAATTGGATCCTTTTCTTTAGATTGTAGCATTGACTTTTTACACTTCCATCCATCCACATCCACGTCCTCGACTCACTAAAGCATTTGAACAGAGTCAGTAGTTTTACATTTAGGAAAAAGGAAAAAGTGACGAAAATTCTTACATTGTGATTCCGGTGATCCCGCCGTTGTTACTTCTGCTGCACTGAACTGAACTGCCTCCATTCTACTTCAACTCCAATCCATACGCATACCACATAAGTATACATAGAAGAATAGAAGATCGGATTAAATATTCTCTGATTCCTATATGTGCACAGTGAGCATCAACCAAACCACACAACTTTCATCGTTTGGATTTGCCGTTCAGTTCTGCATCTTCAACTCAACTCATCTCAACTGACTTCTTGAACAGTTTCTTCTAGTTTTTTTGCAGTATAAAGTATAAATAAGTAAGACAGATAGATGAGGGATATATAGGTACATGCACTACATACAACTTCTATACAGATTAAATATAATACATATCTATACATCCAAGCAGATATAGGCATAGGAAGTAAATGCAGATACAGATAATATATTTAAGTACACACATACCTTCAACCTTAGAAGTACGTAAGTAAACGCATGCCCTCAAAAGAAAAGATTCCTCCATTGTGCAAAGTGCAAGTATTCAAGCGTACATAACACATCAAGTTGCATTATACTTATACATTACACATAGTTCGACTTTCTATTTGCTAGGCATTACTCCTATAGGTACAATGCAAGTAAAGCAACTAAACTAACCATTGTACAACAGTATATTTCAAAGAATAAGTACAGTAGTAAAGGGAATAGTCGTATATTTCTTACTATACATAAGTAAACAAAAAAGACACTGTGTAACTAGTAGCTAGTCAAGGTACATACATCATACTTGCCGTGTACTTACTTACTTACCTACCTTCTACTTAGGAAAAGAAAGCAAAAGAAAGCGTAACGAACTAAAAGATGTAGAAAAAATTCTGGAAAAGCTCTGCTTTGCCCACTTTCAGCTTTTCTCATCGAAGGAATCTTCTTCTTCGAATCACTCAGAGAGAATTCGACATTCGAGCCACACGTGCATCTCCCGTCTTACTTAACGTTGTATAACCAAAGCAAAGGAAAAGAGCAAGTCTAGTCTAGGAAAACCAACTAGCGGAATTACTGTAGCGTCCTACTACTATTTTAGGAGCTAAAGCTGAAGCTACAGCAAAGTCAAGTCAACTAGTCGTACATAGCAGTACCTATATAAGTAGCAGACGAGACGAGACAAACCAAACCAGGGCAGACCAACACACGTCTACACTCTCTTTTCTTAAGTAAGTAACTGTAATGTAACTAACGCAACGTGAGCAACCGTATCCCATAATACCCATCACATCACATCAACTCTCCTCAAACTTTTCCCAAACCAAGTTCAGTTCAGTTAAGTCGAGCCCAGCTAAACTCAACCAAACCATAGCAAACCCACTCGGAAAAATATAGAAACCGACAAGAGAGAGAGAAGTCGAAGCTTCTCTCGTCAATATTTTACGACTCACCTCGACCTGACAAGAAATCTTAGACGAAGCAAGTGAGCAAAGTGCACGTCAAAGCTACAAAGTGCTCCGGACGTTGATACATAGCCAATAGATTTGTGGAGAAACATTCAGTGTGTTTTCAAGGATTTGTTGAAGATAGCAAATAAGTAGGGATGCAGCAATCCCAATGTTCCAAAACAAGTGTATAGATAGATAGGTTAGGTTCTTTATAAAAATCAAGGGCTACAGATACACTTACACTATACTGTAGTACATACATCATAGCCATAGCAGATTACACTAAGTCCATGTAAAAGGACGAAAGGGAAAGTATCTGCAGCTTCCACAAGACAAAATCTTGTCACTTTCTCCAACGCTGGACTGTTTTTGTAGCTACCTACTACCTACTTTCAAAATAGTGTAAACTCGTCTCATTTTTCTTGGACGATGGAACAACAGTTTCTGGATTCCATTGGTCGCTGTTGGTGTTGGTAAGTAAAGTTGGATTAAATCGCTCATCCTCAACACTAACACAATATCAAGACAAGACAGTCCAATTTACGCTTTAAGGAAAACCCAACCTTAAACTTCACACGACAAACTTGACGGATGATTATTGCAGAAATACAGATAAACTAAACTGTTTGTTTCATGTCTACCAACCACAACACACTACAAAATGATTGTACGATGCTGCTGCATTGCAGTTTATCAGATAACGTAAACACTAAAGTTTTCCGTGTACTTCGATTACTTATATTATTATTGCCTATAGGCGTGATTCATTTATAATACATCGAAATCCGATAGAAAACCTACAGATATATGAATCAGAGAGTAAGAATTTTGTGTAGCCGACAGCAGGGTCAATAATAGAATTTATACAAGTCAAGTCAGGCATATGAATTAAGGTCAGCCCGAGCGAGGCTTTTGCCTCCAGTATTTTTGTCCGTCTGCTTTCTCCCAAACATAACATAACATACTGACTGGACATAAAACTACAAAAAACTCTTGGATTCATCAATATAATTCTGACTTTTTCTTTTTTCTAAAACTTAGTTTCTGTCTACACATAACATCAAAATAAACGTCTCCTACATTCACTAGTGCACTAAGGGAATTGCCAAGAAAACAGGAAAAGGGGAATAGATCAAGAAAGAGAGGAGACAAGCGACTGAAGTGAAACGAAACAAAACTTGCTGGTTTTGGTTTCTAAAAGATTTTCCTTTCAATAGGACGTCAGTACATATTATTACTATTACATTACTACCTCTTCCGCATTTGTACTGATATGTAGCTCTAAGAATATAAATATAAAATAGTTATTTATAAGGAAACACCCCAGTATAGTAGATCCTACATAATAAATCCAAATATTCCTACATACCTACATAAGTTTAGTGAAATATTAGGTTTATCTACTCCATAGGTACAAATACAAGTACATACAGATACATTCATAAGCAGTAAGACTGCTTACAAACAGAAGATATTTATACGGACAGGGACTTGTATAGAAATTTCTGACAGTGATGAGTAGCCGCCTGTTGCTTTTTGCTGGCTCAGCCGTCGTCGTCTTACTCACAGGAACTCTTAGCTCTTCATACAGATATTATGTATTTCTCCGAGGAATTCACTAAGGCTCATGGCTATCGATAATAATAACAATAGCATTCGAAGAAGGCAGCGGAGACGGACTAGAACAACTTCCACTGTGTTTCTTGTGCTCGTCATGTGCTCGGGGATTAGTGGAATGATCCCATCATTAGCAGCTCTCTTGGTTGCAGCTGCTTCCACGGATGGGGGCGGAACTCGACAAACAGGAGGCGCCCTTCTTTCGCAACAACAACAGTCAGGACTTGTAGCTCCAGTTGCAGACGAACCCTTCCTTGTCAACGAAATCGAAGAGGACGTTCACTGTAAGTAATTAAATTCATTAATTGATAGCCAAAATACATTATTCAACTCAAACGACTTCCTATGTCCAATTGTGACACTAAACGCTCCACTCAATGGCAGAATTAACTTTGAACCATATAAGTATAGCAAATAAACTGCAAAGTGGACTTACTTTTACTGTGCTCCAATTCCCAAATCCCAACTATTGCAAAATATTAACTTCATATAATTACGTTCATAAAACCTCCATTAATTAAGAAAGCAACTTCTGGGTTATGTATGTCTGTCACAGTATACAGTAGTAACTATAACTTCCTGCTAACTACCTAAATGCAAACTCCTATGCTCCCGTCGGTTAGGTATTGGTATGCTTTCCAAATTCTAATGTTCTTCGTCGTTACTTATGTGGCAATTCTCTAATTAAAAGTTCATTAGAAGAAACTTTTCAATAATTCACTTACACCGTTAGTACAAGTGACTAACCGTAACTTGTCAATTTCTCTACAACTCTCCCGTAAAGTGTCTGTGCTCTTTTCTATTCTCCAATAGTAGCTTCACCTATTTGTACTATGATATGCAAATGGTAGTTATTCATTTCAGTCGAACACAATAGCATAGAGCTGAAATATACAGAAACTGCCTATTATAAGAATGAATATCCGCTTGTGTACCTATACCTACCACTATGCAATTGAACTTAAACTCCTTTTGGTCGCTTGTATGTACTTTAAAAGTAGTGTACCAATGTTATGGTGTCATTATTGCCATTCATATCAACGATAACCCCTGCTGTTAACATTTCTAACAAAGTTGACTTTCAGGAACGTCCCGTTCTGCTGGACGAATTCTTTATAGCGTTCGGTCACGGACTGGCGAATGTTTATTTGGTTTCATACATTTGGCAAATCTACCTATAACTAAACGAACCAGTAAATATTAGCTAATCCTTAATCTATTTAGGTTTCTGCTCTAGAATATTGTATTTCGCAGTAGGCACTTTATAATACATAGGTACTTCTACCAACTACCAACCCATTAGAAAATGCAAATAAATATTCATATATTCATTCATAAACAAGTAGTTAAATCAAAATTAATTGCTACCAATAATATTGCAGACTAAAAAATATATCACATTCCTGCTTCAACTTCAGTTCCTGTACTGATCTATCGCTACAGTATACAATAGTATAAGTTAAGTATTAGCGTATATATCTGTAGTTAGTTACATACTACTTCGTATTTTCTATATAAATATTTTAGTGGCTTGTGTAAGGAAAGTGCTAAATACTTTAGCTTAGTACTATGTACATATGGTACTGGTACTATTTACATGGACACTTATATAGTATTAGGTTATAAGCAAATATTTAGCTATGATGCTATACTATGTGCTGCACTTTAGTTTATAGGCAATTACAGAATGCCTACTGCTTTACTGTTAATGTGAATTACAAGTTTGGATTTGGAATTAGGAAACATAAAGTTAAGTTACTGTAGATTCGCGTGCTGATTTTGTTGGCATCGTAGCGTATGGCATGACATGAAAGATCTGAAAGAAATACTATTGTACATTCACACTGTAATTAATTCAAACGATTTGATTAGTTTGAGAAATAAAGATATGAATGAATGACAAGGGAAAACCAAGTATTCCTTAATACGTATAAACGTACAAAAAATTATACATAACTAGATTGAAATACAGTACATATTTGATTAGTCGAGCCATAATATCACAATGGAGTTGGCTACTTACATATTGCAATTTTAAGTAGGAAGAAAGAGGCAGGTAGCAAATAGGGCTAAATAGCAATATAATTGTACCCATTTGCTTGACTGTTATATTTGTAAACTCCATTGTGAATCGCATTACAAGGTTTCTATAGTTTGCTATACACAGAAGAGATATTTTATGCAATTATGCAAAGCTTTCACTTCCAAGTAATAAACAGAAAGGTACATGACAGCATATACATGTATCACATCATTTGCTAATTAGTAGATTCCCATTTTGAGTCGAATAGGACTAGGACGATTATCAATAAACTCATTTTCATTCCTCATTAAATTAAATATTGGCAGATAGATAAACATTTCTACTTAAGTATAGTGTGCTTGTATAAAATTTAGGTAATTAGCTGTAGCTTTCTACCTTACTTTTCTCCATTTCACACGCACTATGTATGCATTGTTTTCGTAATACCGTAAAAGGGAATTAATTGCATACGTTTTATTATTCGAGTTTTATGTTTCATGCAGTTGTATTGAATGATCGTAAAATTTATTCACACAATGAAGATTGCCAATTTTATGGACTACTGCTTCATTTATCTATGTAGTATTACTGTGCAATATTCATCACTGTTTCTAGCTTTTTATGGGTAACAGCACAATAAATCCTTTAATTATGTTTCGGTCTAGTTTTCTGATAATATTAGGAAATATTTTTATTCATAGTCTATAAAAAGTGTGAGATAATATATTATTAAGCTGGCTAAACTGGGTAATAAGAGTTATAGTTAATTGATGGTTAATTTAATAATAATAGGATTTACTAGGATGATGTGCCTACTGTAGTAGAAGACAAATAATCGTTACTATTATTTATATCGTAGATTTTAGAATTATTGTTTGTTAGTTCTTGGGCTACTGATAATTGTTTTCTGTGTGTAATTACAGCAGTAATAGTCTTTGGAGAATGGACATAATATTGTAGATAAACTTAGACTGAATAGTAGGATGTACGTCAATGTCACACAAACAACCCACTATCTACGACAGGACACAATGCAACAGTAAATTACGAATAATATTATCCCCTGTTTGTTTTATAATTAGGAAAGAGTTAAATGAGTCTAAAATCGTGGACATAACTCCATGTGTCATACTCGTGCCCCCAACTGATAAACATGTTCACATTTTGCTTGTAAGTAGTATGCCTGTATAACCCGTCTAGGAATAAATGGTTTCCCTGCTAGTTTTCCTGCGGTATTGTAGGTTATGCTAGTATTT
>JAQFYC010005589.1:0-14026 GCA_034694165.1 Tomocerus mixtus
TAAATTATATTTTTAAGGTACGAGAAGCTGAGGGCCATACTTTATAAGTATTATTATTTGCATCCTCTTCCCATCTAGTAAGAATGAATTTCTTACACTTATAAACTTATAAAATGAATTTACATTGTAGTATTTGAACTACATATTACATACCTAAGGTATGTACACTTACATAACATTATGAACATATAGAGACTGAAAGCAACTTCTCTCTGTGTGTTGTAGGACTAGGAAAGTAAGCTTTCGCAAGCTTTTGCTTTACCCCTGTAGAGTTCCATGGCATTGCCATGGTCTGGCTTATTTCTCTCTCATTCTACTCGGTTTCGTTGGCTTTGGCTTTGGCTTTGACTCCCTGTCCATGTCTTTATAATATAGCCGAAAAATTCGGTGCCTATCGTATAGAGCTAGTCTCCCGGTATATTTTCCTTTTTCTCTCTCGTAAAATAAGTAAGGGAGTTGAGTTGAGTTGAATGGGATTGGATTTAATCGCCAGCTAGCTGTGCCTTCCTTTTCCTTCCGTCTGGTTTATTCTATGCCTTCCTATTTCTACTTACTAACTTATACTGACTGTCAGTGCATAAGAAATAGCATGCGGATAAAATCCAAGCTAATATGGTGAAATTCCAAGCAACAAAACACCAAAAAATGTAATTTCTAAGCAAATTCTAAAATGGGGAACATCCAAACAACATAAAACACCTAATAATGGATGCATTCCCCATTTTAGAGTTTGCTTGAAAAATTACATTTTTTGGGTTTTGTTTGCTTGAAATTTCACCATATTAGCTTGGCATTTGCATATAAGCCTTCAGAAATCTGCTTAACACCAAAAATGTAATTTTCAAGCAAACTCTAAAATGAGGAACATCCAAGCAACATAAAACACCTAATGGATGCATTTTTTTGGATTTTCGTTGCTTGAGAGTTCACCATATTAGCTTGGCATTTGGATATAAACCTAAAGAAATCTGCTTCTACTACTTAATACACTAACTTAACTAAATTTTTCTACTCTGATCTATTATTATGATCTTATTCTTTCCATATTCTTTCTATATGTATCTGAATATATGTAGGTACGTACATATTAAGTAGATGTAGGTTCTGGATACATATATGCATGTACAATAGGTATAGTTTCTTCATATACTTATTGTATCAGTCCATAATTCTTTGAAAGTTGTTCTGGCTGTGACTGTAGGTATTTTCCTCGTATAAGAATAAAAAGTTTTGCTTTCCTTGCCTTGTGTGTACATATACTTAGTTAGGTATGTTCAGTCAGTACAGTAGAGTGAAATAATAATGAGGAATAAGTATGTACATGAAGTAAATACTTGGTATGGTATGTCTAGTGTACTATATTAGATATTCTCTTGATCTTGGTCTCGGATACGCAATACTAAATAATACGACCCGACGAGACGAGAAGAGCGAAAACTTTGCAAGCCGAAAGCCGAAGCCGGGCCAAACTAAAGGAGACAGAAAGAAGGGAACTTTGTAGACGATCTACAGATACCTAGGTGGGAACGGATATACTTTATTTTATACTCTACAATTTATATACGTATAAGTATGTAATAGTTCTTCTAGAGATAGAGATAGGGTTTGAGTGAGTGAGGCTTACTGGAGTGTGTTTATAGTAGGAAAGAGAAGGAGCATGCTTGTGGAAGATACAAAAGAACCAAAGATCCGATCCTGGAGCAAAATATTGATCGTGGTTTCCATCCCGTTCGTTCCTATATTCCATCTTGCTTATTCTCTTTCTCCCTCACTTACTTTGGACGAAGAGACGACGACGACGACCGTCGAAAGGGAGAACAGATCCGAAGAGTAAGAGTAGGTACCCTGCACAGAGGTACTTATATTATAAATGTAGTATGATCTAGATCTAAGTTATATAAGTCCCTTTTTCACTAACAATAACTTCATATTAAATATATTACAACATTTATACCAAAAGTATGTAATATAAAATGTACCCTATCTCCAAAAGTAAGCATTTAGATGTATAGGATGCAGATGCATTGCATAATACACTGTAATTTTATCCTATAGATAGATAGATACCTACATAACTCTTTGCTTCAATGACTCTAGCTATTACCTACAGCTACATCTTATCCAGATATACATAGATACTTTCACATAATCTATATAACTATAACTATATAAAAGAAGTCTCTCCTCCTCTCTTCGCTGCCAGAAATAATAGCTAAAATAAAAGTAGCGAAAGAAATCTCATTCAGACACCATTACAACCGCGATGGGAACCTAAGCGCTCGGCTCGCCTCACTCGCCTAATATGTATAACACTTATGATTAGGCAGCAAACAATAATATTATGATACTTAAGAAAAAGACAGTACCTTGGCTTCGGGTTACTTGCTTACTTGCGTTAGAATTACGCGAACAAACACAAACTCCACACAACAGTCGCTTGTTCGGAAGATAAGACTCTAATTCCGTTTTTATTAGCATTATGGCTGGTAATAAAAGTGAAAAATTGTGATATTTATAATGAGTTGAGTATGGAATGTAGTTTTCACTGCACTGCATTTGTACTACAGATAATAAGCATTATGATATAACTACAAATATTTAATTGCAATACGTACCTATATCGAGTTAATTAATGTTGATGGTTATAAATAAGTACCTACAATTATGTATACCCAAGTAAATAAATGCATGCAGGACATTTTATAGACGATTTTGCAGTTAACATGGCATGTTTCCCCGAAGAAATCTTTAATGTGTGGTAAAAGCTGGTTATGGTAGTAATTAGTAAATTAAAGAAGCAATATAAATAATTTTTGTTTAGAAATACATTTACTATGTACCTATACATGCAGAATTTCATCTTTTCTCATATAATCATGCTACTTTTAACATAACATATTATAAGTATTCTACTATTAGAACTTATAATGACTTTGTACGCTTAAGCGAAACTATATAAGCTAGAAATGAAGCCATCATCCATCAGAATTGACAATGTAGGCTTACATTTACGATTGTTCTAATTTACTTCGCATTTTAGATTTGCTACATATATACTTTGGACTTTCGTCGGGCTTCCTATTTCTATGACGCCTTCGGATTCCGCCGGTTTAGCATAAATTGTCAATAGCACATGAGGCGACTCCGTGAGTAAATGATAATGATAAGTAATCGCTAATGTAATCCAATAAGATCCATCCCCGAAGAGCTTAGGTAGATTGGTAGGCGGGTGTCTTTTATTACACTTCTACCTAGACTCTGAGTTCTAGGTAACTTATGAAGGCTTTTCTGAAGTTTTATATTTTATGACATACCGGTAGGCTTGTACGTAATGCTATGTTAAAATGTCCTGGTATCTATGTTAGGACTATCAGTTTATCCAGTCTAGAGTCTAGAATACATTAGCAGAAAAGAGGACGGCAACTGGAGACAAACTTTAATTTGCGTCACATCTCCGGATAACGTATGTGATGTAAAGTGAAAATACATTGTGCAGAGATGGAAATTCAGTCATCCATTACATGGATAAGAATAATTTTGGCTGAATTAGGACCGAAGGACCTTAATCCACTTAATCAGTCATACTTTTTTTGTCACATCGAATAGCTATTGCAAAATAGATTACCAGGAAACGCTTTCCATTTTATGGATGACGAATTCCACTAAAAGAAGAAAAAATTATCAGAATTTGCTCTTGGCTTACATATAATATATGGATATATATTTTATTGTCATTTCTCATTTAAACATAATATAAGTGTATTAGAATCGTAGTCTTAATATAGTATAGTATGCAATACAATTATATAAAGCCGACTAGCAGCAATTATTTTCTTGCGTATAGTTAACATACATGCGTTGCACAACAAAGTTATTGCAAACATTTAATTATCAATTTGTCGCATATACTAACTGATAGAGATAAAAATTAAAATTCTTTGGCTAGGTGAAGATTTTCGAGCACTGACTATGAGCAGATATTTTTTAACATATCAATAAAATATAAATATATTGCGTGAGCATAATTAGTTTAAAAGTAAAAGTATGCAGAGAGATAGCTATTTTGTATTTTAAGTATAACATTGTTTTCCGATAATAGGAAAAGCTGCAAACGATGGAATATAATTGAAGTTGGACATAAAGATGAGTATTAAATACCTCAAGATGTGTCGTTTCAGATCATAGACACATTGTCAGGCATGTAACGTCATTTAGGAAACATTTTATATTTGTACAAGACAGTCTAAGAAAAATGTGAGTTTTTGACAGAAGCACGAACAATTGCTAAGACATCGACACTGTCTATGTTTGTAAAGATATCACTTTTTCAGCTTAACAATTTGATCATGGGCAGCTTTGTCCTGAAACATTACAAAAAATAATAAACTTCAGGCAAAGTAAACAGAAAGCAGCATAAACTGCAGAACGGTATTAAAGGTTGTATTTGACAATGTAAAATAATCGCATCTTACAGCAGAGGAAACAACAGGCATCTTAAAAGCCATGTCAAGCCACTGAGCAGCATTTTTAGAATCCCCCATTTGAAGATAACACTTGGCAATAAAAAGTCTATTCTCCTTAAAAGGCTTTCCTTTTTCAGCTTTAAGAAAATGATTAAGCGCTTCTGATGCAGTCGCACTGGGAGGTGTAGAAAATAGCGTTGCAGCGACTTTACGTTCAATCCAAGAAAGCTGTGACACCTAAAATACATTTCCTTGCATTAGTTTTGTAGTTATGAACTAAATCAATGAGTATAATATGAAATACTGAAGGGACAGAAGGGTAAGGGATAGTCACATAATTATCATTAGAAAACTACCTCGAAACAGAATCTTCCAAGAAGATGATGCAGGGCAGAATCCTGTGGATTGAGCCTTACAGCCCGATCAACATGTTCTTTGAAAACGAAACCATTGTTGATTTTTTCCTTTATTCCCAGGAATTCACCTTTGCTTCCAAGAGTGATTGCATACCACTTGTGACAATCTGCCGAACAGTCATTTAGGGCAAGAGCTTTCTCAGCATAACTGCACGCTACAAAAGTTAATACAATTTAGTTTGACAAACTACACAATATCGACAATATTACAAGATGATCTATTCAATGATTACCTGCATATGACAAATTTTTCTTAGATTCTGAATCCCCATTGTTTCCTGCTTGATTTGCTTCATAACTTGTAGATTTGGCATAACGCCACCAAAATTCAAAGGACTTATTCAGCTAGAGAAACAAAAAGCAATATCGGAGTTTAATAATACTGATCATTTAATAATTAGTTCAATCAGTTCAATGCGATTTAGTTTTTAAGTATTAAAGATTCACTTTGTCTTGATTGGATTTGAGCAATTGGAAGCCTTCATGTTGATCACTAACATTTCCTTCCAACAGTGCGTCCACTTTATTAAAGAAATTTTTTTGAGGATGGTCGTCAGCGTCGTTTTGAGGAGCTTCCAAATCTATACCATGTCTAGTTATGTAGTACGTAATTTTAATTAGCTACATAATATATTATACTATAGAAAACTGCATGCAAAAACAAAGACTCAAATACGGACTTTGCCCTGACCTTTGGGTTCAACTTACTTATTAGAAGATCGCTTATTAGCCAAATAGTCTTCATTTTCGGAGCCAGAAGATGCAGATAAGTATACTTCGTCATCCGCCGTTTCATAGCCGTCATTAAAGCGAACTCTCCTCCCTTCGGCAGATGGACGCTTCCCCGACGACAAGCTTTTCTTACGCACAACTGTCACATCAGAATGATTACTTTCATCCGCTACAACCACCGAACTTTTAAGCTGGTCGATTTCATTTTTTAATTCATTAAGTTGAGAAGTCACAGTCGATTGAATTTGAAAATGTTCTTCTATTCTTCTTTTAATGTACAAAAAATAAACTGAGCCGGCCCCAATCAGGGCACCGAATCCTACTAGACCGAAAGCGGTTAGGATCACGCTACGTCTCTCCCATATTTCTACAGCGATTCCAGTTGAAGCATTTGGTATAGGCACTTCCTTCAATGTCATTCTTGATGTCAGTCGGATTTTCCCGTTTCAGAAGTTGATCTAGAAGCTGCTAACAGCAATTAGCAGATGCAGGTACCTCCTCCTCCCCGTCACATTGAAGTTTGTACAGTTAAAGAAGGTAACAAGACATTGTACTTTATATTCCTAAATAAAAAACATTAGTTGTCATTATTTCTTAAAAATTGTAAATTAATTACATATTTCATCTTCCAGAACAAGGTAAAAGGGAAAGCCAAGAAATTAAAGACGACAATCGGTTCGCAGGTAAAAGTGTAATAAAACCAAAATAAATATCTAAGTGCCCACTACATCTGCCGTCGTCAATTCGAAGGACTCGTGCTGACGAAATACAGTGAAATTATCAACTCACCTCTGGAGAAATAAAAATTTCTGCAAATTGACAACTTTCTTCTTCAAATACGTAAGAAATAATAATTTACTTTCAATACAACCTTAATTGCATGCATTGTTAATTAATCAATTCAATAGAAGGTAATTATTTTACTAGTTTCATCATCTAAAATAGATTGCGAAAATGCGAAATATAGAATCTAAATAGAATTTTAGGGCTTTAAATATATTATTATGTTGTTTAAGAAGATTAGGTATTAGTATTTATTATTATGTATATTTATGTATTCCATACCTGTGTGACCTAATTACAAATCAGCATAATTTCTTGTTTGACTGCTTTATGTTCTGTTGTTGTTTTGTTGGCAGCTGCGATTTTAGTATTTACTTAACTTTATTGCCAATACGTCGTTCGTCGGTAACTTGAACTTGAAACTTTCACTCTTCACACTCAGGAGAAAGTATGAATTGGAATTTTGTTCTTTCGCTAGAGGGCAATGCAGTATTCGTTTTATTTGCTGAGTTACATCTTGCAATTGGGTTTTTTTGATGAAGAATCTTGAGACAGATTTGAGATGAGATTTTGAGATTGCGAAAATTAAGATATTGAGTGAGATTGGTGACAATTTATGAGAATGCGACTCAGCAAAGACAGAGTAATACTGATATTTGATATTGTAGTTAGGTTTCTTGTAATTAGCAAATATGATATTCTTTTCCATTTTAAGACTACTTGCAATCAATATCTGTAATAGTATAAATATCCGAACAAGATGTTACTTTCGATGAAAAGTTGCCAAAAATGTATAAAAAATTGATTGTATGAATATTATGCCCGTATGATTGAAGGTTGGTAAGCTAATAGTGGTTAGTATTATACTTTATATGTTTGTTTATTTGGCTTACGGTTAAATGGTCGAATGCACTTTAGTCGAAGCCTTAAAAAACGCCAAACCCAAAACGTAAATTCGAAAAATGGAGATTTCAAAATCCAAAACGTACAATAGAAAATCTTTATTCGAGCAGTCAGTCGCTTTATAAAAAATATCGGCATATGATTACATGCATTTTATTGGTTCAGTAGATATTTACGAGCTATAATTATATTTTCTACATTTCTCGCAATCCCATTACATAATCAAATGTTGAAAGTTGAATTTTGAATGGTATTGGTAACAGTGATAAATTCAGTTTTCCACGTAATCGACAAGGCAGGGATTAGTTAAGTTTATAATTTGGTGAAAAATGTTATTAAATATATACGCATGTATGGTTATTAAGCGCTTATCTGAACTGTACGCCCAATTTTTTCAATAATGGATAGGGAAAATGTTCTCGTAGAAGCACACATTTACACAAATTAAAATCATTTTTGGTCATGTATTTCCCGGTTTCAAATTAACTATTAGCCACAGTTTTCCAACACAAGGTCGGTGATGGTCCAGCCAAGTAAATGGCTGGGAACGACTTCAAATACACAGAATAAATATGAACAACGGACATTCAGTATGAAAATATTTAGTTTAACTCTAATCGTATTGGAGTTGCATATTTGGAGTTGATAGTATTTTTATATTTTTAGTCTTTTCTCATATATTTTAGCACAGGACTTCCATGAAGTTAAGTAAGTAATAGTCGGGACGGTCGGGTCGGTCGGGACCTTTAACTTTTAATGTTGTTCAGATTTTGCCTCTGTAAAATCGGAGTAACTATGCCATGACGCACTAGTAATTTACATAGTAGTTTTCGCCATTATATTGAAGTTATTCTAGTAAAGTCTCTAGTCTTATCCTACTTTTTATAAAATATAAGCATTTTACATTTCTTAATTACATTAGAATTTACATTATACATACACATACTTATATTTGGCAGAATTGAACTCAGATCTCTAAAAAACATAGTTGAATTGGAATATTATGTTCCGTCCCTACTCCCCACCCTACTTCCGTATTACAATATTAATGTATCACAATCACAACACAACCATAGTCACTTAAAGTAGACAGGGAAGTGGAAGTGGGAGACAGAACACTAAGGACACAAGTGTACAAATTATGACAAAAATAATTCATTTGTATTAATTAACTATTGTATATAATTTGTTGAACAATTAATTAGCAACAGTAAGTAGTGCTAAATCCGCTTCTTATCTTCAACACTAGAAACACTGTTAGCAAACTGCGTTATATTGCTTGCAAAGGTAATAAGTTTTTTAGCATTGATTTCATCTTCTGAAATAATAGGGGCTTTTCGCTTTACTATAGTACACGCTTTAATATTCGGGTCATTTCCATTGATCTCTGAAGCACTAGTGCACATAACTCTTCTTAAGACGAACTTGATACATCTATACTGCACATAAATTACACACATGAGAAGAAACACTATAAAGGCGATGGTGTCCAAGCAGAAATATTGTACGAAGTTCAGATTTCGACTTCCTAATTTCAAATGCTCGGCTCCTTTATGGCGGATCATGTATTCAGTAAACTCAATTACTCTTTCAAGAGGAGTTTCCTTAACATCTCTCATAAGCACAGAGAGTTTGTCAATATTCCTTTTGTATTTCGGATTGCTTAATACCTCTTTAAGGCATTCGTAGATTTCGTCAGCAGTAGCTGTGTCTTTGTTGAATCCGACAGCAATTTCTTTTTCCTTCATTTTTATCAAGGCATCTCCTTGATCGATGAAAATTGGCATTCCTACCATAGGAACTCCGTAGTAAACTGCTTCCATCACACCGTGAAGACCACAGTGGGTTAAAAACGCCCTTGTTTTAGGATGAGCTGTTAAAGGAAATAATTTTGCGTTAGAAATTCCAAAATCTTTGCGAGGAAACTTTACTGGTATTTTGTGAAAACTCACCCAAAACATCTTGTTGAGGAACCCATTCCAGTACTTTGACATTGGAGGGAATGTGGTCAATAGCTCCTTCGAATTTGACTAAAAACTTCTGAGGTAACCGGCTGAAAGCCTCCATAAAGGCATTGACTAGCTTTTTCGGCACAACTTTGGGATTAAAAATAAATCCCATTGTGAATAAAACCACACCATGCTCTCCGGAGCTTTCCACCCATTCATCAATTTCCTGTAGGGAAAATAAAATAATTTAGATTGAAATACTAATAGATATCGTTGCCGCAAAAACCTCAACGTAGTTATAAGATTTTTTCTGAATATCATACGTAAACTATGGAATACAATATAGTGTTCTTACTTTTGGCAACGGTTTAGGGGTACGAATTTGCATTCCCCCGACATTTATAAATGTAGGCGGAAGAAGTCTTGGATAATCCATAGCATAGTCGGTATTAATTAGCATCCCATTCATATTCTTTAGTAAATATGAAGGATGTGGTGTTCCAGGATAGAATTTTTGCACAGCACGATTCACAATATAACAATGAAGGAGCATGCAAGCATGGCTTCCTAATTTCATGAATACATTAAATGTTCTTTCAAGGAAGTTCATATCATCTCCAAGTTTTGACATAAAGGCTGGAATGTGGGAGGCAGGTAGGAATGCTGTCGTGTAATCCGCTTCTCCCGAGGAAAACGGAAAAGCCCAATACCCCACAGCGGGGATCTTTAGATGATGAAGAAGGGCCAGTCCACATTCGTTATACAGAATGTCTATAATAGCAAGGTCGAATTTCTCCTGTCGTAGGGATTTGTACAACTGCTTATTTGCAAGTAGAGTTTCGCACTGGCTTCCTAATAGAGGAAATGCTTCACCTCCGGCTTCAAAGACAGATTTAAATGTCAGTCCTGAATTCCATAGTATTTCAAATGGCATCTAAAAAGGGAATTCGCATCAATTAGTTACAATTTTGACAAATAAGTACAAAATAGCTTTTTCAGGAAACATTATACTACCATGAATGCAGCACGTTTTTCTTTCGTTAAGAAATTCCATCTACCATGACTATTATCCATTGCTAAGGTGGTAACGGTTATATTTACATTACTGGTGGCAGGAAAGCTGTGTTGATCTTTCCATCTCACAATGTGAATTTGATGGCCACGTTGTGATAAGGATTCTGCTACGGATCGCAGTGTTAAAACATGGGATCCTGAGTATATTGGGTGAAGAATTAAGATCTTCGCCCCAAAGGATATCCCGTAAAAGTAAAACAAGGCGAAGAGCCGTAGGCATATTCGTAGTTCCATGATTTTCAGTATCTTTCTATAAATAAGTTACTGTTCAATATGTGGCACGTTGAGGATGTGATGTAATGAATATTGGATTCCTGTAAAAATTAAATGAAAGAGAAATTCATTACATTCCTGAGTTAAACATGTTAAATAATAAACCGTACCTAACATTTAATACATAAGGCAGTTTATTTCCAAGAGTAGATATAATATATATATGCTATAAATGTAAAACCTAATACAAATGCAGTGTACTATATAGAATAAGAATTAAGGTAAAAACAATCCTGAATCCTGATATACATATTTGTACATAGAGACATTAAGAGCTTAAGATAGATACTTGTATGATACCATAAACTTAATTATCAACAAATCTCTGATTGTGATCAGAGAATAATATCATTTACACTAGTTATCTATAATTACTATAGTATGTCTATCTATAGGCAGGTAAGGTTTACATTTCTATCTTTTAGCTTTACTCATTTACTATATAGAGTTAGTATTAGCATGGTTATGGGTTTATGTACTATGTTACTGTGATAATACTAGCATGTCAGTATGTAGTAAGCAAAGCATTCAGTGGCTAAAGGTAAAGTACCTTAGATAATTAGTGTATTGTATAGTAGACTATGTTTTTAAGCTTAAATGTTAACGTTCCATAGACATTTATCAAGTTCAACTTTGCTATAATGTGTATTATGTAGCTACGGAGTAGTTATCGTTAGCATAGCAGTTAGAAACTCTCACTTTCATAGCTTTCTCACAAAAACTCAAAATATTTTACTAACATTAACATAATAAACAGATATTTGCTAGCAGTAGCGCAGATTCAGGTAGAGATACTTATATGAATGTATATGAATGTATGTATAAATTATGCGCATAATGTTTAATGTAAGTATCTGTATATTACATTCATAAAAGTATAGTAAATAGTAGTAATGTACCTTCATAATACTTAGTAAAATATAAATAAGTAATATTGTTAAGGTAAGATATCAGTAGATTCACTATATACACATATTTAATACATACAATGCATAATAATGATAGAATGCATGCTTGTAGATCAGAGTTGTGTGATAAAAACAGTTTACAATCTTTATAAAGCTTTACTATACACTATAATACTAGTACAAACTGGTATGGTAGTTTGCTCTGCTAAGGTAAAGTGCAATAACATTATTTTGGGTTAGATAGTCAGATCTATCTGTATCTGTACCTCACAGTTCAGTTCAGGTTCAGGATTCGCTCTTAATTTCAATTCTATGCAATTGTTCCACATCCGCCTACCTGCCTAGCCTCTTGCCTCTTGCTATAACTTGGTGTACATAGAGGTACCTGTCATGTCTAGTCTATAGTTATGTATATCATATCACACTTTAAAACTGTGTACAGTGTACATGTACAGAGATCTCGAAGACAGATGTACATGGCTGCAGGTATTTTCTTTCCTTTATGACATGTTTAGTTGAAGATGAAGACATACAGATACATCTGGGACATGAATTTCATACAACGCAACGCTGACAACAATAAGTGTACACACACAAACATTACTAACATATATTATTAAGTATAACTAATAATTCTTTGTTATTGTTACGATAAAGAAAGTCAAAGTTACTATCTGTAAATAATGGTCAGTGTTACTAGATGAATACGAAATGAATCAAATTAAAAGGAATGCGTAATACAAAAACTTCTTGCATACACAATGCATTACTTTCAGAAGGTTTGACTATGTACCTATTACCTTATGTACCTGCTTTCTGCAATAATTTCTGCTTGCAAGATATTCCTCTGCCAAAATGTTTGCGTTTTTGTTCATATCGATTCTCACTCACGCATGTATTGAGAAATATCTTTGCGAATTGATATTTAACTAACGTTTTTCATCTCGAAAGATATCTCTAGACGGGATGATATGCTAAAGGTTAGATAAGTGCCAGTCTGCTATATACAACTGTCAATTAAATGTACTACCGTGATAATGATACGGAATACAGAATATCATTGCATTGTATATGATACCACATTAGTTAGTGGTAACCTTTGCAACATTCGTTACCTTTCATTTGTTAGCGAATTACCTGACCGTTGACCGGTGTTAAGTGGTATAGATGATTCTTACTAAACTTTAGGCATTTATTTTGATTAAATATTTGTTTATCATTTTACTGTTTAGTTAGATAGCATAGGGTACATCGCGTAACTCTTCGATTACAATTATCTGATTATTGTACTACGTTCGTGCTACTGTTTTTCGGCTTCTTTAAAGCAAGTTATAGGTACTTTTTACAGGATGGTATAACGGAAACTGTAGTAATGGGTTGAACTAGAGAGGCACTTGCATGTAGCGTATCATGCTAACTAACAATAAGTAGGAAATAATAATTCTGATACATTTCGTATGTAGTAAGTTATGAAACTTTAATTTGTTTTTAATTGTCCCTGCATGTTATGTATATTAATTTTTGTTTCCAAGTATGCTGCCAAGATCTTTGTACGTTTACATTACTTATGTTCAGTTTGCTATACAAGAACCCCTATAATTATCCTCTCTAGTGATTTCTTCTGATGCATGAATGCTAATATTTAAACATGATATGATTTAAAGTTATCGACATGTGTCTGCATTGTAAGCTTACGTAAGGAAATCATTCAGCATTATACATGCAAGATGCAAAGTATATCATAACATAACACACAGTACAATATATTGTATATAAAATACCAATACCACATACCGGTAACAGTTAGACGATAAATCATCAATTGCTTGTTACTAAGAATAGAATGAAACTACGAAGTAATCTGTATTCCGTACACCATACCACTACGTAGTTAATTAATAAAGGTTTTCCTGTATTAGTAGACTAGTAGATATACATATTATAATCACTAAATGCAATTATATCTCTGATAATAATCAATGGACTATGTAAAACAATTTAAGTATTGTATGTAGGAAATGTGCACGTTAAGATACAACGAATCTAGTTATAGTAACTAAACCAAAACTAGTTTTAGCTTTAGTAAACGAAACCAAGAGATTTTCCCTTTTCACTAAAACTATAGTACATACGTTCTTTTGAGTAAACTCATGATGACTTTTATTACTGACATTGTGCACTAATTGCGTAATTTAATGCAAGTACATTAATAGTTACATACATTCATGTCCTTTTCCAAACAAATTCAGAATGTGTTGTGTACCATCAGGGCTGTCTGCATTATATAATCTGTCAATAATACAGACAGCCCTGGTACAATACAAAGTACAATAATATGCTGCATTCTGTGACTTTGAATGTACATTAATACAATCGTACATCATAAAATGCTATTTATTTACGTCTACGCAATGCCACTGCATGTCTCTTTAAAGATTAATCCGTATTTGCCTTTTTTGCCTTGGAGCGGTCTAGGTTTAGCTAATCTCCTGATTTGTCATCTCATCATCGAAAACAATAAGAAA